>JAOPTO010001399.1:0-90135 GCA_033822845.1 Tetrapedia diversipes | reverse complement strand
ATGATCGAGTCGATAGGTTTTCGCATGTGAGACTGGTCAACTTACATGATGCTACCTATCGGCGGAGGTCGGGACCCCAGCTATGATCGAGTCGATAGGTTTTCGCGTATGAGACTGGTCAACTCATACGATGCTACCTATCGGCGGAGGTCGGGACTCCAGCTATGATCGAGTCGATAGGTTTTCGCGTATGAGGTTGGTCAACTCATACGATGCTACCTATCGGCGGAGGTCGGGACCGTAAATGGGCCAAGTTAACAGGGGTTCGCGTACGAGAATGGTCAACTCGTACGAAGTGCACTGTTGGCGGAGGTCTGGACCAAGTATGCTTGTCAAGGATGCTGTGTGAATGAGAATATTGCAATATTCGTACCATTGAGATCATGGGGGACTCACGAAATGGCACATATTACCGCTGGGAATTCTCTCAGGGTAGTTAACTAATAGCATAACTGTATTTTTCCATCTCACTATTCTAGATGTAGGTCAAGATCAGACGAGGACGCCTAATGGGTCAGTATGGCCGAGTGTGGAAGGAATTCTGGTTTCGATGGCGTCACCCTGCAACGGGACCAGGTTCTACTTCGAGGGAAACTGATAAACTGGATCGTTCCCCGAAGTTGGACCAAAAGATGCAATGAGCTGATGTCATGCGTGGAAAGGTCATCTTTGGGTCCAATGGCATCACCCTACATCAGGATCGGTTTCGCTACGAGGAAACCGATAAGCTGGACCGTTCCCGGAAGGTGGACAAAATGAGGTCATGGGAAGCTGTGAAAAACCCTGCTGGAGGGTTACGAGGACACACAGTCTTCCGAACCGCCGTACGGTCAACGTCGCGAAGGATTGTTTCAAATAAAGAGAAAAGTTACTGCGTTCAGTTGTCGTTTTTATTCTAAATTATTATAGTCTCCGACACAAGTCTGCTTTTGGGGTTTCGTTCTAGTCCTTTTAAGGACCGGGAAGACAGAGTAGTACGGATGAGATAAGGTGAGGAAAATTTGGAGTTCAAGAAGTACGGCTGACTCAGGGATCAAGGACATGGATGAGTTATTCGTGTTGTATGCCAACGCATAGTACTCATCCTTCACGTAAACAAAGTTTATAGAAGCTTCGAATTCTGCTCTGAGAAAATAGAACAGTTTGGGTCGTCTTAGGTCGCACGTCTACACCGAATACTCTCCGATCGCGAAATAAAAACTTTCGTCCTTTATTTCGTTCGAAATTGCATTTTTTTATATGCAAAAATAACCTGCAACCTACAGCGAAATACAAGATTAGTGCGCGACAAAATATTATGAAGGAGAAGACTGTTGAGAGGATGACTATTTCGATAAACAGGCTTGTTTGTAACTGTGATAGCTAAGAATACAACAATATTTTTTTGTACTAGATCTTTAGAATCTAGATAAGACAAAACTCGAATGAATAACTAAGGCTAAATGATACAGTTGGTTCAGGTCCTCTAATTCTTATATACAACGTGGTGTAAACACTTTACCTGTTCCTAGAACCTCTTCAGCGCATAGCTTGACCTCACATATGTATATATTTCTTCTAAGAGATTAATTTTTGTTTATACGTTATGACGTATTTTATTTCCAACAAGTTATGTATCTGCAGGAAGCTTTTCTAATTTCTCGTCATACTGATGACTAAATGGTGAAACCATGACAGAAATACAGATAGCAATTATTAAAAACATTTGGCACCTTCATTAACAGAGGACTATAAATAACAATAAAATAAAACTTCAACGATCTTAAATAATTTAAATCTTTAGAATTATGATAAAATAACCATGAAGAAGAGAAAGTAGAATCATAAAAAGTAGAATTTACGAATTGTATTTAATTTATTTAAAAAAAATAATGGAAAATATATAATAAAATTTCTTTCCCAAAAATACTTTATTTGAAAAGAAATTAAGTTACAGATTTGTGAGATGCTTTTTTTGAGTAAGAATTAGGTTACACGTATCTGAACAAAAAATAAAACTTTATCAACAAAGAGAATCCGTTATATGTTTCAAAGTCAACTAGCAAATAATAAGTTTCAGTTCCTAAGAAGAACAGAATAAATACTTATTTTTACTTATACTTTAGGAATCTTCCTCGGTCGATTTCATGAAAACCGAAGCCTTTCGTTGAAAAGTTCTATTCTATACGTTCCCCTCATTTCCCTACTGGAAATCTTCTTGTACTGTATTGTATACGCTATAATAACTCTTACTAAAGTTACAAGCCATTGCATGCGAAGACCATCTCCAAGCAACATAACCTCAATCCCTATTTTAAAATTTCATTTAGAGTCTCACGAGTTGATCACTTCAAAGAATTTGTAAATTATTTATTATAAACAGAAATGTTTCGAGTAAAAGTTGCATACCATTAAAAAGAATACATTGTAATGTAATATTTTAACATACCATGTAACTTTTAGTTGAAATACCTTTTTTTTATAATAAATAACTTACAAGTTATTATTATAAACTATGCATATAAAGTCAGACAAAATTCTAAAAGCACAATGATAATTTCTTAGAAAAAGAACTTAATTTGAACGTGGACAAGCATCGTCTTAGAAAATGTTCTATTCTGAGTAAAAATATGCACTTGTATCGCCACAAATTCAACGTATTTAAGTAGATATTATTCGTTGCCTTGATAATGTGGCCTGGCGGAGTACACTACCAACAGAAAGTCTGGAAGCACGAAAAATTCGAAAGGGCAGGTCGATAAAGAATCATGTAAAATAATTATTTGTGGTTCGTTTAAACGATGTGCAATTCAAATAATAAAATGCAATAGAGTATACTCAATTTTAATATCATTTGCAAATATTCAAATTCTATTAATAATAGGTTAATAAACAAAAATACATATGTATAACCAACAAATCACTAGATTCACCTTTGGTAAGAAGTTGAAGAAAACACATCCACAGAATAAAGGATAATTTTGGAACCACTTATTATTAGACAAAAATTTCGAAAGAATAAAATTTATCTGAAGAATGGCAAAACTTTAAGATATCAATAAAAAGCAATGACATAATTGTTTCGTAAAATAGCTGATTAAATTATCAATTTTTAAAAGCAGATGCTACATTTTTCAGTACCATTCTGTTTATCATTAATTTTTGTTTAAACTAATGTAAATGAGGTTCAGAAACTCTTCTAGTGCTTTCAAACTTTCTATAGGGGCTGTACATAGCTGTATTGAATCGTATGTGGCTCCCTCCAGAGCTATCATCGTGCAAAAAGAGAAATGATATGTCAGTTAAAGAAAAAAAGATGGTTATAAAAGGCAGAAGAACGACTACATAAAATGATGTGATTTATTTCATGGTACATTACACATCGATTTAAAACAATGATCGAGGGAAAGAGATGAGACAAAGGCTGAAAAGTTATGTATTTATATTTCCAAGCAAATAGATCCTCTCCTTAATGGGAAATGTTTCGAGTAATTTCAATAGGATTATGCAAAAATTAATTCCATGAATTTGTTAAGAAATTTACCTAAGATCTTTTTATACGGAATATAAAAGCAAGAGATGGAATATTGATTTCGTAAACATTGAGGTGGTTGCTCGTAAAATTCAAAATTCAAGCTCGTGATACCACAACCCACGCGCTTATTATCATCTAAATAGATCTTAAAGATCAACTTTCACTTTACCACATTCAACAACGACAAATAAAATATTTAAAAAGGCTATAAACCTTAAATTGTCGTTCGAACTTGTAATGATTTAAAAGAAGAAGAAGAAATCTGTGTTTCGTTGGCTGACGCAACAATTTGTTAATAAATAACTCTTCAAATGGCTAATGGTGTCTCAGCGTCGGTGACTTTCATAATCCTAAAAGAATATCCTGAAATTCTAATATCCGGTAGACACGAACACCGGTTTCGTCCAAGAAAACAAATTAAACCACAGAGCTGACAGAATTGGGTATCACTGACCCTGGCATTGGTTGATGAAAACAGAATTGGATCAGGTATCAAGATGGCAACAAGAAAAAGGGTACAAACGATAAAAAGTCAGCTCTTTGCGAAGTCTGTGGTCATGCTTTAATGAATATTAAAAACGAAAAATGTCATGTTAGATTCCATGTTTGAGTCCGTCGAAAATTATTTCATTTTATTGAATTTACTTTAAGTTTTTTATCACAGCACCTTCATTAATTATAGCCTGCTGACATTGATAAAAAGAAAATACTTTAAGATTTTTTTTTGAAAATTTGAGTTTTTGTTAAACATTTGAATCTAAACAATTGAAAATTAAAATTAAATTGAATTTATAAAAAAATCTTATCGGTGTATTAAGCTCGTCATTCTTGTTGCGTTAAATATGATCTTAAAGATGACATATTTTTTCTCGAGAAGAGAATATTCTGTCTTTTTCTCTGCAATCCATAGAAGACTGGCTCAGTATTGCGAAATGAAATCGACCAGTAAACAAAATCCTTCAGTTTAAATGAAAAAAACTTTCAGAAACGTTTTTAATACCTCTTTGACGTGATACGGACAGGAATGAAAGGCGATTTGAAATAAATAAAAAATACAAAAGTTCACTTTTTAATTATCGCTAGAAATCTGTTGTTCAAGGGACAAATAGAGCAACAGACTATTCGTTGACAAAACGTCCAAAACAAAGTTTAATAGTTTAAAATGATGATTCGGGAACGGAATGAAAATTTTTTGACACCTAAATTGAAAATTTAATCGTTTCCAAAAACCAAATAAACCTCAGATGTTTTTGTCGTAACCTGTGACATCGTCAAAATATTTTTTACTAATATTTAAAAGGAGTTTAATACGTAAAACTAACGAACAGGTTGAACGTTTCTTTTCAACGTCTCATTGTTAGCCTCCAAATCTTTAATTAAAAGGATCACGATCAATATACATTGTATTAACCTAAAAAATCATCTTTTTGTTTGGAACGAACGAAACAGAATTTTATGGTCTACCGAATAGACATCAACTTCAAACAACAGTGGTTGTCTGAAGTCGTAGGTTAATAATTCGAGAACTGTTCGGAGATAACGTCAATAGATCCACGAAAACTAGAAAGCATTGATATTAAACGTGATACAAACGCGGCACAAGCTCGAAAGCGTCACGTCGTGTCAATGCAAAGAGCGTAGAATATCCTACGAACCCCGTTTGAAGGTTTCGGATCGATACTAAAATTATAGGTAAGCTGTTCGTTTGTCTGCTAAAAGCTTATTTCCTATGTAACTCCTAAATTGACAATCGCCACTCTTTTACGTGTAGAACTCTGTTTTGCTGAAATGTTTGCAAAATTGATAATAAAAAGTTAATACGTTTCTTATTAGATTCTTGTTAAAGTTTATAAAAAGGAGTAACGATTTCAACAGAACATTGAAAATAAAATATATAAAGAATTTTGTTGGAATATTTAAGTTTAAAAAGTAATGTCATGGAAAATTAAAATTATGGAAAACCTGAAATTATACAAAATTAAAACGTTATGCAAAAATTTTTAATTATAGAAAATTAGAAAGTTATACATCATAAAGTAGTAAATATTATATCAACTTCCTGAAAAATATTTTCATTACTTATTTAGTCGAAATTGCACTTTGCAAACATATCATGAGCAACCAATAATCTATGAAATCAAATATTAGTTTAACAGATACCAGATTGCAGTTATTAATGAAAGGAATTATATACTAAAAACTTGTGTACCCTGATTAAATAAATTTTCTATATTAAAATAATAATTAACATAATTAAATCGCTTATTAAAACCTTGATATCCCTAGTAGATTAATTACAACCTGCCATAGCCAAAAAAATGCTTCAGAAACAACACCGTTATCAATTACTATAACAGCTAATAACATCAATATCGATTCGCTAAGTATAACCAACATTATTTTAAAATGATGAAAGCATAACCAAATGGATTTTCGGTGAAATGAAAGATCAGAAAACGCTTTGAAGTGTAGATATTAAGCAACCAAAAATTTTGAACACATTTCAGTGCGGAGAGAGGCAATTTTCACGGTGTAGACGGGTAAAGGTATACTTAGGAAACTCGTGGGTGAAAACAGAGCCCTTGTTATATTCCCTACAAGATTTATGTCAACCGTAAACTATACAGAGTGTTCTCGTATAATAATATTTGAGAAATCCACATACATGCATACATAATTCTTAAACAATAAGAAAATTAATTGGAATGAAAATTCAAAAATGAAATTTAATAAAATTTAACTCGTAATGAAATGTAAGTATTAAAAATTTTCAGCTCGATTTTTAGAGAATTCCTTGGTTAGTAATTAGCAAGATTAATCGGCATAAAAGGGAAAACTGAATTTTGAAAAAAATATGTGACTATAACTTATTCGTACAAAAGAATGCAAAGAAAAGTATTTGATTTTTGATGATATATCAAATTAATCATTTTCAATTTAACCTTTTGATAATTCCCTTATCTTGCAAAACTTTTGTTTTGGACTAGTTTTGTAGGAAAATCTTTCTTTTTGTAGTAAAAATGGTTTTAGCCTATTCACCAATTATTTTCATTCCATCCATTAACGTTCTAAAAAATTATGTAGACTGTTATAAAAAGATTCTCTAATGATGATTAAGCATGATTAAAAGATAGTGTCAGTAAAATGAATTTATAGCATCATAGCATATAGAACTAACAATAATTTGTTAGAAATAGAAACGCATTATAGTAGATTCGTTAGATGGAAAGAGGAAAAATTAATTAAGTGATAAAGAAAAAGTCTAGAAAAATGTTTTAATTGTATCAAACAGCAGTTATACCATCATCGAAAGATTAAAAGTCATGAGAAACGAAAGAAATGGTCTTTTAATATTCTTGAAATCTTATATTTTGTTTAATATACGCCCATTAAATATTAAAAAAATTTAATGATGCTTTACGTTAATGGTAATAATGATAAAAACAATTCTTCAAAGAAATGTTGAAAATACAAATTTGATGAGCAATTCTAAAAAGATAGAACCAAAATGAAAAATGTATATTATACAATTTTAAAGCAAAAAAGACCTTTACACATAGATATAAAACACAATATTTATTAACATTTAGTCTCATAAAATTATTAAGTCGCCCGTCGAATATTTTTTCTGAAGAGCTAAAGTAAAACAGTTTATTTAAAGTCAGTACTAATTAAAGTATTTTTCTTTTTTACCAAACAATAGTCTCCTACTGCAATTTCAATTTCCCGTTCAATACATTTATCTAATATTATTTTGTTACCGTGTTCCTTAAATACTTGCATTATTCATAAACATTTACGAGCATTTACTGATATTTTCTTTTACCAACTTCTTTCTCCTTCCAAATCCATCTACACCAGGGCTTCTTAAACTTTTGTCATTCACGACCCCATTTATGATTGCGAGTTTCTTGACGACCCCATACAAATATAAAAGAAAAATAAATTAATACTTTTTGATGATTTATTTATTAGGTAACAATATACATATACATATACATATGAAAATATATAGTTTTAGAATTCGTTTTGAAACATACAAAAATCTAAAATTAAAAATTGCAGAATTTTGCTACGCGAACCCATTTGGGGTCGCGACCCATAGTTTAAGAAGCCCTGATCTACACCAATACCTCGCTTTGCGTCGTTTCGTTTTGCGTTTTTTCGATGTTGCATCGCTGTTCAATTAGTACTAATTTTCATTGCGCGTCGTTAGGTATTCGAGGTTGCGTTGTTTTGGATTCGAGTCTTGAATTTTTTTCTTGTTTTCTAACAGATGGCTCTACTTTTGTTTCTAATTGCGCCATGCCAAAAAAAACTCGGTAATTCTTCTTCTAACCGAAAAATCAACGTAATTTTAATACAGTTTTATTTTCACTTTGTTTTGCTAATTTTACAGTTCAGTTTCAATCTTCGATCTTTACATGGTTTGCTATAGAAAATCTTAATTCACTTTGCGTCGTGTTTTTTTGGAACGTAACCCCAACGCAAAGTGGGGTATTGATGTAGTTTCCTAAAGACCATGGAAGATATCTCAAGAATGAAATATTGTTTACAGTATCTAAAGAAAAAGGAAAACGGGGAATAATGCAATGAATTTAGAGGCTAAGTGAAGTATTTCATTACAAATTGTGTACACATTAATAGCTCCTCCCATTGAAGGTCCAATAAAATACAGAGAACGAATGTCATCGTGTTCGCAGCAATTTCCCTCTGGAAAACGTTATGAAAACTCTACCGGTAAGCTTTTTAATTGGGTGAAGTATGTTACAGGGAAATTCGTAATAATTAGATAAACGAAAAAAATGTAAGGAAGATATTTGAATACGTTTATCTATAACGTTAAACAAATGCATGATTCTAAAGTTAACTATGAACGCCGAGAACGTGTATTAATCATAATTAAATATTGGGTTTTGTCCGGAAAATTCGTGCCGATTTTGAAGGAACATTGAAGCGCAGGGAATTTAAATTTTAGCATACATTTATTAAATTATACAGATGCCATTCCTTTGTACAACCTTTCTCCATCTTTCAGGCAACTTGAAAATGCTGTCCTTCCAGAATCTCTCAGGTTTTTCAGCGAAATACTTTTCTATGTGATTTTTTATTTCGTCGAAGGAGTTAAAGCTTTTTCCATCAAAGGAATTTTGTAATGATCGAAGAAGGTACCAGAAACAGTGTATATCCTTTTTTTTTTTAATTTAGGGCTTAACGTCACATCGACAGCGAGGTCATTAGCGACATAGACCGTTAGTTGTTGGTGTTTGCCGCTTTTGTGGCATTTTTGCTTTCCGGCGAAAGAAAAGTATTAAATGCCTAAAATGCGCTTTGTTTTCTTCCTTACTCAAAAGCGTATAAAACTAACAAAAATCAACGTATCGTACCCAAATTTTGTTTCAAATATGTCTGAAGTATTGTCTTTTACGATATGTACACATATTATTTGTTCTCAATCATTCTAACATATTTAGACCTGTCCTTATGTCACCTATCAAAAATTGGCACGAATTTTCCGGACAACCGAATATTATAATTAAATATGATAATTAGAATCATAGTCTCTAGACCATCTACATGTGATTATAATATAACAAAGGATTATACATGTGCAAATTTCAAATTGAAACATTGAACATCGGAATGTCGAGAATAGGAGGAATGCTGTAGAAGTTTGAAGGAATAATTGAAAAATTAAATTCGTATTAAAATTAAATTTTAGTATTAAAACTAGGAAGCATTAAAAGGCTTACGATATTTCGTATCACGAAGGCGGAAAGGCAGAAATCCTTTTCACATTAAATCCTCCTACGTAGAAGAGGAACAGTTTTTAATGATAATATTAAAATATTAGAGAAACGGGTTAAAACAATATCCCTGGGAAATAAAAGGAGCATGAAACTGGAGCAGGATGCTCTTGATTTGTTTACTTATTGACGGTGATTACGATATCGATTAAAAGGGTGCAAAGGAAGTTCCGAGATGCCGAGATAAAGTTCGAGAGACGAGCTTTAATTATAGAACCCACATAAATAAACGCACGTAAGGAACAAAACAAAAAAAAAGAACGTATTGCTCGTGTTAAGCATTTTTCACAAGCTCGAGTGGAAAAATTTAACAGGATCGTGATCAAAGTGGTCGACGTAAGCGGAAACTCTTCCAATCGAAATTCCACAACATCTCTAACGCGAATACGGATCGATCTTGCACAAATTAGATTTTATAGCGTACCAGTACAAACCCTGGCAAAATGTACTTGGCCAATGCATGAAATTCGAAATTACATAAACTTTTTGCATTTTTCGAATTGTAAAATGCAGTGGTACGAATATAAAGCTGTACGAGAATGATAGGCGGCATTAAAATGTAATACATCAAAAGACATACTTTACGTTTTTCTATTAAAATATATAAGCTGTTCGTAATCTCCCGCCGCAATTATGTCATAACCATATATGTGCCCCTAATTATGAAAGTGGTCTAAGTCAAAATTTAAAAAAAATGAGTTTATCAGTTATTTCACACTACATTATTTTAAACTAAATTAATTCAATGTCATTTTTACGATATCATCAAAAATGAACCATTAGATAGTGGTTGTAATTTCAACATTATATGGAATTCATTTAGTGTTAATTATGAAAGTGATCTAAGTCAAAAATTTAAAGAAATTATATGAACATAACTTTAAAATGACGCGTTGCCCTCTTTGACGAGTTTCTGAACTACACAATAAACCGATAAATGACTATCAAATAATAACAGAAACGACAATACTTATCGGTCTGCCTAACAATATATGGAATTCATTTAGTTCTATTTTGAAAGTGCATTAATTCAGTTAGGCTCTTTTGAACTAATTATTGGCGGAAAAATGATTTCTTCCAGTAACGGAAGAAAAACATAAAGATATTATGTGTTTACTATCATACATCCCTCCAGATTTTCAGGAACATTTTAAGAATCTAAAAACTCATAATGATAAAAGCTTAAAATGATAAAAATGGATTATTTTTTAAAAATAATTAATAAACGTTCATGAATTATTTCATTAAAATTATTGTTTCTAATAAAACTCGTAGTTTTTTATTGCTCTAAGTCATTTATAGGACATTCAGTTAATTTTGAAGATGGTCTAAGTCAATTCAAACTTTAAAAACAACATTTTCATATGAAATTCACACAAAATTTCAGATTCATAGTAAACTTCCATTAATCAAGACTAATAAAATTATAAATTAAAAGGTTGCATAATATAAAAATATTTTTTAATTTATTCGAATGCAATTCATTAAATATCTCGAAACAAGAAATATATGACTTAGACCACTTTCATAATTATGGGCACAAATATGACAATGTCATCAGCTGGCAGCATTCGCTTCTAATTCTTTTCTTTTTTTTTTTTATTTACGAGTATGCTGGTGTACAATGTGCCACGTGAGCATTTGATACATTTTGTAGGATATAGATATACATTACGTTTGATTTAATGTTTTTTTGTGTTATCGAGACAAGTAATTTTCCTATGAAAATTACTGTGACCTCTAATTCTAGTTTCAAATACGAACTCCCTCTTATCATTCAACAGCCTTTAATAACAGCACGTGTTTTATTCATTCCTTCATACAATTAGCTGCTTCCTTCTTTAAAATTAATCTATCTCCCGATACTAAGTGTTAATGTGAATGCCTAGTGCAGGATCCCAATCATATGGTATATCAGTGCCCTATCCTTGAGGATGGTATAAATATGTTATTAAATAAACTGTGTAGTATGGGTTACTGGCCGCCCTACACAATGGACTCCTTTTTGAGCAAGCCATTTATCGCCCCCCTGCTATGTATTTATAAGTTCCTAAAAAGTCACAACCTGCACCTCTAATTGATCTGTAATGCGCAACAACAATTTAACAATAGCCTTAATCTCCGATAATAAACATTTATTGTATTATATAGTATCGTTTACCGTTTATCGCGTTTTATATTGTACATTCATGTAATTTCTAAGACAAAAATGTATTCTCTGTACCGTTAGTATGCACAGCAATGTGCATGCTGCTAATAACCCTGTAGTGAGTTCTATAGCGAAATAAAAAATAAAAAAAAAAAAGTCAAGTCGAAAATCCACTGTAATCCGAATTTGAATAGCAGAATATCAAATATTTTCGTTATCATCAAGGAATGAATAGCGAAAAAGCAAAATGGTACTTGGAGAGAAGTATCTGGCCAGAATAATTCCTGAAAAACAGTATTCGACCACGGCGGAAATGTTCGCGACACCAGAGCGTTTGACAAACGCCGAACTTGAGATCAATTAGCGAACGAAGTAGGTCGAAGTCATTAAATATTCCACCGCACCAATATATTTCTGATGATTTCAAATCATGAACGATTGCACCCATAAAACAAGGGCACGCTCAGGAAGAAGTTGCTCATATCTTACAATGTAGTAACCAGTGATGGTGGTTACGTGTATAAAAATTTTATCGAGACCGATTCTGTTACAAATCTTAAAAAATTGGAACATCCACGTTCAACGTCAAAAAGAGACGACAGGCAATCAACCCTTTAACTGTCATACCGAATTCTCATGTTTCGCTCAGGACACTACGGGAGTACACCATTAGATGCATTATTTCATAGAAATCAATTTTTTATTTTCGATGTTCTAATAAAAATTTTTAATTGTTCAATAGGGAACTTTTAGTTTCAAAGTATCCTATAATTATCGGTAACGTACAAAATGTACTAACTGTAATAGAAATTAATTTTTTATTTTCGATGTTCTAATAAAGATTGTTAATTGTTCAATGGGGCACTTTCTTCTGCTCAATTAACTGGATTCTTACTAGATGCAAGGTACGAACCTTTCTACTTTGATTAACATTCTTGATTCCATACAGAGAAATGATAGAAACATTCAAACTAATAACTTCTAATAGGCAATCAGCAATAATATCAAAAATAATAATTAAATAATAATAATAATAATTTAATTAAACTGCTTTTATTAATTTTCTTATTTTTGAACTTTAGTCGAAGCTCGTTCTCATACAGCTAGACCTTAACAGCTTTAAATATTTAATTTTTCATGTTTTACTATTTTGCATTATAATATTAGTATATTGTATCACTTGTTTTGTATCGAGACATCTTTCAGTAAAACGTGTAAACGTTTATATTTGGTATGCATAATTAAAGGATCCACTTGTGCAGAACTTTAAAAAGTTAGCACACATCTAACCGAAAATTCGATTCCTATCAGATTCGATCGAGTATTTTCTCTATAATTGCCTTCAAAACGGCTGATCTTTTTCTATAAATCCCAGAAGGATCCCAGTATCGTTGCTGTGCATGTTGTGTACTTTAGCTAACTCTGTGTGAAAAATTCGCGACACTGTGCACGAGACCCAATAATTTACTTTTACAAAATGTCAATAATGTTATTTTCACATGGTAGTGTCTGGTTTGTGTATCGGTTTAACCGCGAGGTATGTCGCTTTCGAAAAACTTCCTGACCTTAACCCTTTGACTGCCACGCCGAAATCACACGTTTCGCTCAGGACGCTACGGGAGTGCACCGCTAGATGTAATATTTCATAGAAATTAATCTTTTATCTTCGATGTTCTACTAAAAATTATTAATCGTTCAATGGGGCACGTTTTACTTCAAAGTACCCTTTAATTAGCGGTAATATTCAAAATACACTAACTGTCATAGAAATTAATCTTTTATTTTCGATGTTCTAATAAAAATTCCTAATTGTTCAATGGGACACTTTTTACTTCAAGGTATTCTGTAATTGGTGACGTTCAAAATGCACTAATTGTCAATATTTATTCGAATCTTACAACTGTAAGTAGTTGAAGCACTCAGGTCACCGATGACCACCATGGCGTCGCAGGAGAAACCGTGACCGATTATATATGACTAACTGTGGTAGTCAAATTGTTAAGAAAGCTGATATAAAACATGATACAAGCTACGTCTAAACAAATCAATTAACAATAAAATCTGGATGTGTGTAATCGAACAATTAGGAACAGGTTAAAAGAGATATGGTTTTCGTTTCGAAAAGCAAAGATGGAGCTGTTTTTTACGAAGCAACATTAAAAAAAGCGTTTGTAGTGTAGTACAAAGAACGCGTACATTGGACACCGGATTGAAAAAAGATAATTTTCGAGGTTGGAGATGACCAAGGAAAATTTATCTGGAGAAGAGTTAATGAACAGTTTCATCCAGATTGTCTCGTTTACAAACAAAAATATCCAAAATCTCTGCTTATGTGTAGCTACACGTCTGTTGATGGCGTAGGAAAATTACTCGTTTTAAACTAAACTATGAATTCAGAAGTATGTATCCACGTACTCGAATACTTTTTAATACCGAGATTGGAAAACTGCTTTGGAGATTCTGGTGATTTACCCACCAACACGACAACGCAAATTATCACTGCTGTAAGATACTTAATACTTGGCCAACCGAATGGAGAGATCTCCCATTTCTTCCTCTGTCATTGATTCTATTCACTTTTGTTAATAGTTAGTCTTGAACTGGAGTTGTATTTATTAAAAATTGTACTTTGGAAAAGCAGAAAATGCATTTAACAAACTGTGAACAACACTAGTTCAAGACTAACTAATAACAAAAGTAAATAGAACCAATGGCAGTGCTTTGTTGAGAACTTAGGAACTAGGAAAATTTGGAAAATTTATGAATAGTACTAGTTCAACACTAATTAATAACAAAAGCAAATATAATCAACGGCAGCGTCCTTGTTATGTAAAAAATGGGAGATCTCCCATTCTTTACTCTGCCATTGATTCTATTTACTTTTGTAATTAGTTAGCCTTGAACTGGTGTTGAATTTATTAAAAATTGCACTTTAAAAGAGCAGAAAATGCATTTGATGAGCTATTAACAACACTAATTCAAAACTACCTAATAATAGAAATAAATAGTATCAATGGCTGCGCTTTGTTGAGAATGTAGGAACTAGGAAAATTTGGAAAATTTATGAACAGTACTAGTTTAAAACTAATTAATAACAAAAGCAAATATAATCAACGGCAACGTCCTTGTTATGTAAAAAATGGGAGAAGTCCCATTCTTTCCTCTGCCATTGATTCTATTTACTTTTGTAATTAGTTAGCCTTGAACTGGTGTTGAATTTATTAAAAATTGCATTTTTTAAGAGCAGAAAATGCATTTGATGTGCTATTAACAACACTAATTCAAGACTACCTAATAACAGAAATAAATAGTATCAATGGCTGCGCTTTGTTGAGAATGTAGGAACTAGAAAATTTGGAAAATTTATGAATAGTACTAGTTCAACACTAATTAATAACAAAAGCAAATATAATCAACGTCAGCGCCCTTATTATGTAAAAAATGGGAGATCTCCCATTCTTTCCTCTGCCATTGATTCTATTTGCTTTTGTAATTAGTTAGCCTTGAACTGGTATTGAATTTATTAAAAATTGCACTTTAAAAGAGCAGAAAATGCATTTGATGAGCTGTTAACAACACTAGTTCAAGACTAACTAATAACAAAGGTAAATAGAATCAATGGCTGTGCTTTGTTGAGGACTTAGGAACTAGTGTTTCGTTTATTAAAAATTGTACTTTGGAAGAGCAGAAAATGCATTTGATGAGCTGTTAACAATACTAGTTCAAGACCAACTAATAACAAAAGTAAATAGAATCAATGGCAATGCTTTCTTGAGAAAAAAATGAGAGAGCTCCCCATTCGGTTGACTAAGTGTTAATAATAAATGAAAACATAAACAATACCTATTAATTTATTACTTTTTGATGCTACCTAATATTCCTGTACAATTTTATACCAATACCGCTACATTTTACAATTCGTAGAATGCAGAACGTTTAACTAATTTCGAATTGCATGCTTCGGCAAAATACTTTTTGCCAGAGGTTGTAGTTAAACGATCGCCTCTGCGAAACTTATTGTTCGTGATTTGTTCGGAGTTCAAGCGTTCCAAAGAGAATAAATCTACGATATTGAGCTTACTGCTACTTCGACGGTATTACCCGGGAAAATTAATCTCCAATTTATTGCAAACTCGTATAGCTACTTTTATAGCTACCACACAATATTATACACCATCAATAATTAACAAATAAACACGAATAAAAAGATCCAGCTGGGGATTTGCAGAAGTTGAAACAGAAATTTGCACGTATAATTTGTAAAATTGTTTCACAATTAGCTTTTAGATTTTTGATAAATAACCACATCAAAATCTTAAAAATAAGCGAAAATAACGCTTCATAGTTATGAAAGTAACTGTTCCTACAAAAAAAAAAATAAAAAAAAAAATTTCAATTTTTCAATACCTTATAGAAACGTTATAAGATCGTAAATATTTGCTAATTAGCTAATAATTTAGCAAATTGATTAATGTTATTCGACTCATTCGGTCAGGATAATTCATAAGCTCTGGATTGAAAAATTCGTTAAAAATTGTGAAAAGCAGAATTTAAAATATGTACTTCCTCTGTTTAAATTGCAAAAATTACGTACAAAGTGAAAACCAGTATTCCTGTAGAATATCTGACCATCCATCTAGAGTTCTAGGCAAAGGGCCCTTAATCAAGGTAAATTTTCCCGCACGAATACGTTTCCGTAGTAACTCAAAGAACTCTACGGTTGTAATGTACAAAAGGATGTACGCTGCAAGATTTCAGCGGCTTTTATTTCTTGATCATTAAGCGTAATAGCTGTTAATTGAATCACTTTCAAACCTGACTCTCGCCCTTGACCTATTCCCTTTTCCTCGTCGAAGACTCGTGTCGACGACAAATTCGCACTACACACAGTGCTGCTGCATTCCAGGAAATTCGACAATGATCGATTAGAATACTAAGCATTTTCGTGAGAGGAAACGAAAGATGTGTAATATATAATAATTGGAATTCTGAGGAACTCGAAGGTAGGGTAAGGAAGAATTGAATTTTTCAATTATATGGTAATAAGGAGTTTAAAGTATAGATCAATTTATAATGAACGCATGGAATTTCAAATTATTATTAAACAAGACAAATTCTAAACCTTTGTAGGTACAGAAAATAATTCAAACGTTGCCCGTGAACTATTTAATACAAAAATTAATATGATTTCAGACCACTCGATATAATAAAGTGGAAATTTCATGTTATTCGGTGCAAAAATTTGAAATTATTGGCGATTTAATAGAGGAAACAAAATTCCAACGGATTCCATAAAGAGAATAAAACGATTCTTTCAAAATCGCAGACATTTCGGTAGGAAACTGATAAAAATTCAAAAATCAAGTCTTAAATGATAGAAAATCTATGCGCTTGAAGCTTCTTAACGGATAATTCCAAGGAATTCTAAAACGAATCAATGTTTCTCTCAATATCCCAATACAAAATCCCAATTCTGAGCAATTGATGGTAAGCAATGAACCGATATAGTTAGTTAAGACATCTCAGGATTCGACAATCGTGAAACAATACTTTTCAGCCGCGTCTCTGTTGCTGGAAACAGCGTAAAATAAGATTTTTCCCTTAGCTGGATTCGCTGTAGCTTTACTTTCGACTTCACGACGGAGGCTTCTACATCAAGACGCGTGTAGCACATGTGGCGGAAACTGGTATCGATTCGTAGGAAACGATAAACGGAACAGAAGTTCCTTTTTCTTCTGTTTAATACCCAGGAAAGTACTTACATAAGGAATTTAAAAATAATTCTCGTTTTCGTTTCCCTTTAATTGACTACGAAGTGAGCTGCTGACTTTTAACGGGAAACAACGTTTTTAGGAATAAAATTAAAAGCGAGATCGTTTAAAGAAGAATAATTAATGGAACGTAAGGATTCCAAATAATTCTATGTAGAAGAAGAAACAATTCTGATTCGATCGAAAAAAGACGTAAAATTCGTTGACTTGAAAATTTTTAATAAATTGTACGTAATTTTATAAAAGAAATTTGGAATTCTGAGCACGACTATAAAAGAATTAGAACTGTAAATAATTCAATAACCGTCAAATATAGTTCTATATAACCAGTCAATCAACTTGTAACTCTGTATAGCTTTATATTTACAAAAAAAAAAGAAAATATTTCTCAACCAATATCGAAAAAAGCTTGACCTGTCCGATTCCTTTCTCCTAAATTTATAAAAATAACACTCCATGTTCAATAACTCCAACGTTACACAAAACATACAGTCCAGAATTAAAGTCACAACATTGTTCACTAAACCAATGAAGTTAGACAGGTACTTAACCCTTAAATGCATATCGTTGTAATACTATAACATACCATTCAAACGGTCTCAAAGTCATTGGTCATTCGCTTACTGCTTACTGCAGCACATCTTTTTCTTTGAAGACTCTCAAATGTAAACTTGACATTGACCAATTGAAGACTATCGATAATCTGAAATAGGTGTAAATTGCACTGTTGTTTTGCTGTGTAGTTATTTGATTTTCAAAGGTAAATACGTACAAAAATAGTTTTATATGCACTAATATATTTCCCTCAGAACAGTTATTTTGTTTTAAGATAATACATTTGTATTTTTATCAGTATTATTTTCTAGTAAATTCATAGTGTGGCAAACACGCAACAGAAGGCCTTTTAATAAATTACTACAAAAAAATTGTAAAAAGAATTGTTTCTTTATTTTCCCCTGTATTATTATGTACACGTCTACATAATATACAGTAGCGGACAAAAGTTTATAACCAAAGGGTCAAAGAAAATAAATAAATTAATTAATAAGAAATAATAGTGTAAATAAAATTTGTACTTTACGCTAATCAATAAATAGTGTTTTACCATCATGATGATAAAAATAAATAGATAAACAATATTTGTGAATCATAAAACTGTTGTCTGAAGCTTTTGTCCATTACTGTAAATTAATTAATTAATAAGAAATAACGGTAATATATTTTCATATAAATTTCATTATAAACAATATATTTTCTGCAGTACAGTTATTTTGTTTTGAGATAATGCATTTGTATTTTTATCAGTATTATTTTCTAGTAAATGCATAGTGTTGCAGATATGCAGCAAAAGGTTTCTTAACAAATTACTACAAAAGAATAATAAAAAGAATTTTTTCTTCATTTTTCCTTGCACTATCATGTACATGTCTACATAATATATTTTTTTCAAGGTGTAAGAAAAAATCATGCATTTAAGGGTTAAAGTCACTGCTTGAGATGATTTTCAGTGGAAGTTACCCTGAAACATATAATGTTCTCCACGTGTAATGGAGCTGATGCGTTCATGGTATCGGTGGCTGATTGTGATGCAGCAATTATTTTCATCTGACGCTATCCATTAGTCGACAATCTGATTATGTGGCTTGACCAGGCTGTCTCCAGAGTTTGCCTTTCCTATAAACTTAACGAAACACGATGGCCCATCGCTTCGTTGCGGTTGCCATTTTAGTCACGTTCGCGAATTAATAAAGACGTTCGACCACGTGGCTAATCGGTTCAACTGTATGCTTAAGAGCGAATAAAAAGTCTTAGAAACGACATTTAAATTATTGTTTGTTTTGGTGTTTCATTTAATACGTACTGGAAGTATTTGAATTGTTGTGTACATTTTTGATTTAAGAATGAAAGATATTTTTAGAATTAATGAAATAAAATTTTATCAATATGTATCCATTTTATTCGTTGAATAAAATAAAATTGAAAGGACTTGAAAAAGGTTTTGAAAAATTTACAAAAATAAAATCAAATAGGTCGTTAAAAAATTCTTTGAATCTACGAAAAATTTGCTATTGTAAATATTTTTACACGTTTGCTATAATGACAAATGTAAAAGGGTCTTCATTGTTGCAGTACAATTACAGTCATTTATGCCATATCTTCAAAATTTTTTTTAAAGTGGTTCAAGTGATTGTTGACGTTGACAGAGAATTTTGCGTACTCCGCTTTCACTTTGTTTTGCATTTCGAGTGCAATGCGTGTATAAATATACATGCCGAAATTAAAAATTTTGTATTTACTAAAGTATCTAGTAAATATTTTTCACAAATATATACCATTTATACAATAAAAAGATATAGATAAATGTTAATGAGAAAAAATATCAGTGAATTAAATATTATTATAAAGCAGAAGTTTTAAACCTAAAAGTAGGTTTAAATTACGAACTAAAAGTAAAAAGTTTTAAAAATTAAAAAGAATGTTTAAATTCTTTCATTTTAACACTTTAAATCTCTCGAATTCAGTAAAAAATTTAATTGATTACAAATGGAATAGAAGAAAATTTATTTCAAAGTATTGAATCTTGAGGGATAGGTACTTAAATTTTTAATCGGAAAAGTATGTTCGGAAGGAATAAATTTTAGAAAAGTATCGTACAATTTTTCTTTCGTTTATCGTGCTATCCACTTTCGTGGTATATATAATTCAGGTAAAAATTTTCGGAAGCACGTTAACTTCCAATAAAACTGCTCTGTTTCAACTTTGGCATTCTGGTTAAAACGAAAACCGAAGGGTGCATGTTGTATAACTTAAAAAACTTTTAACAGTATAGCGGTTGTCGAGCAATCGCAAAATTGAATTGTTCGGTAACTACTTGCCTTTTAATTAAAAGCAAGCGTCTTTGTAGCGCAAACTTTGGGTAGAACTAGATCAATAAGGATTCAAGCTTTGGATGCCGTCGAAAAAGCGAATTAATTAATGAGAAAAGATTTGTTGACAATTTTTTAATCTCATTTGGTAAAATATTGTATTCTAGAGATTTTATTTAAAAAATATTTACTTCATACTATTGTAAAAATTTGTATAACGCTATAAAATATATTAAGTCCTAGTTCACTATGCAAAAAGAAATTCCAATTCATCTTTATAGGCAATAGTATGTAAAACAGAAAGAAGGTATAATTGGTCGATTTAATTGGTTAAAAAGGCAGTAATCGACTTAAGATTACAAAGAAAAGCATTCTATAGGTATATTTTAAGCTTTGATAAAGGAACTCCCTATTTGCATACAAAGTCTGCGATTTCCATTGGATCATTAACTAAATTCGCGGGAACAAAGCATAAAAGGGACGAAAATGTTGTTGAACAACTATATCTTCAAAACATCTGCATGAAAATTATGCCAATTATTTTTCTACAAAACTTGAAACATTTTTTATCACATTTGAAACTTTATTTACCTCATTTCACAAAAAATATTTATTAAGTACTATGACTCTTTCTAAAGAATATCTTTTGATTAAAATTTATCCAAAATTATGAAGTACACTTATAATAGAAAATAAGTTTGAGTAACTAATATAAATTTTAGGAAAAGATGGTTGAAAGAATAAATACACTTGACTTATTAGTATTTCTTCATTAGATCGTCTAAAATTAGACCCAAGACAATGTACCTAAAGCTGTGTCTAAAATAGCTATTCAATATTTGCCCTAATAATGGAAAGCTCGCTGTCTAGCCATTCGTTGATTCAATTATCGTTATAATTAAATCATTTCTAATTTTACTTCTTTAGATGCATTACCTATCGTATTTCTATGTTATTTAATATGTACCTCAAGTTTCTCGTATAAATGGAAATTTAACTTCTAAATGTTGTTTAATTAGAATCCTCAAGCAAACAATAGGGGATACGACGCAAATAGAAAAGCTAGAATGTGAATTAACAATGGTAAAGGGCATATTTAACTTTTGTTTACTCAACTTAGACAGGTCAAGTATAATAGTAGGTTATGTTATATAAAGTCAAGCGAAATTCAGCTAAATCAGCTCTTTAGAGATCTACGGAAATAGCCGAGCTATTATTAAATACGTAGGATACAATTAGATGAATGTATTCTTGGAACAGATAATTATATGGTGATCTTTCAATAAACTTGGATAAATTTGGAATCAATGGGACACCGGTGTTACGTGTCTATTAAGAGTTGCTAAAATCAGCAGATACTTCGTAATAGATATTTTTAAAACGTATACATCTATTTAATCATTTGCTTGTATAATATTATACGAAACGAAAAACGATTGATGAACATTAAAATCCCCTAGCATTCTTCGATAATACATTATGATTCAAGTGACAATATTAAATTTGTGACACCAGAGTAAAATGGAAAATAAATCAATATAAAATACAACGAAACGAATAACGATATAATTAAAACAAGCTAAAATTTAGGCATCAAAAACCTTTGAACCATCCTTAACAACCACCTGGAAAAGATCAAATTGGCTGGCAAAGTGAATGCAGGTTCTGAAAGATATATATCACATTCAAAACATATCGTTCGCTATTATACTACGAAACCATTCAGCATCTATTCATACCAGCTAATGGCATCAGAGCTAATTAACTTGCTCGTGTGGTACAATTCTTTCAAAATTAAAAGAAACTTAACGATCTCCTAATTAGGGTACGAACTAATAAATCAAAATCCAACAAAGAAAATAATTTGAGAAAAGAAACGAAGAAACGATGATTGTGCTAATTAATCTCGCTGGTAAATCAGATTTTGGCTTCGTACGAATCCTATTATCCTATTAACACATTGCGTACGGGTGATGAGATATTTTAATAATTTCTTACACGTGCGTATTCACGACTACAAATAATTTGATCTGTTTGTTGTGTTTGTTACATTTGCCAGGTTTATTGTTACACAATAAACTGATATATAAAATACATATACACCAATACTCCACTTTGCGTCGGAGTTACGTTCCAAAAAAAACACGATGCAAAGTGAATTAAGATTTTCTATAGCAAACCATGTAAAGATCGAAGATAGGTTACAGGGTTACGAAAATACTACTTTTTAAAAAGAAAATTGAACAAAGTAAATATTAAAAAAACAAAAGTAGTATAAAATTTTATTACATACATACAAAAAACAAAAAAACGTATTCAATTGAAACAAAATAAACTGTTCAATTAATTTATGAAAAACAAAATTAAACTTAATCACATTCTGATGAATCCATAATGGGTGTTGTCGTAAGTCGGCTTTCTTTCACAAAAAATTGGTCCAATTGAAACGTTGCAAAATACACGATACACTACATAATTGAAACTGAACTCTAAAATTAGCAAAACAAAGTGAAAATAAAACTGTATTAAAATTACGTTGATTTTCGGTTAGAAGAGGAATTACCGAGTTTTTTTGGCATGGCGCAATTAGAAACAAAAGTAGAGCCATCTGTTAGAAAACAAGAAAAAAATTCAAGACTCGAATCCAAAACAACGCAACCTCGAAAACCTAACGACGCGTAATGAAAATTAATATTAATTGAGCAGCGACGCAACATCGAAAAAACGCAAAACGAAACGACGCAAAGCGAGGTATTGGTGTACTAATATTCAAGAATTTACAAGTGTAAATTGAAAAAGGTGTTCACACCTGAATTCCATCTTCCGTTTTACAAAAATCGTTTTATAGAACTTTCCTATGTGTATTTTAAAAAGAGAATATATATGCAAAAATTGTTTTTAATAAACTTTCTTTAAAATAAAGTATTATTTTTTTTTAAACTCCAATTTTTATGTTTGAGTCAAATCGACTTGTTTCAGGCAAAATAGGCATATACCCAACATCCGGCAATCTAATATTAATACATTGCTTACGGGTGACAAGATATCTCGTTTTAATACTTTCTTACACGCATGCATCCACGACTACAAATAATTTCATCTGTTTGTTATGTTTGTTACATTTGCCACGTTTATTGTTACCCAATAAACCGATATATAAAATACATATACTAATATTTAAGAATTTACAAGTGTAAATTCAAAAAGGTGCTTGTACGCATTGTATTCAATTTTTTGGCGAGCAGAGCGTCGTACGCAATGCGTTAACACTAGGTTTAACGGGGCCCGTCAATTTGACGCGTTTGGGACTTCATGAGCAAAATTTGCAGAAACAATTACTATTATACCCAACAATTTTTGTTGACTTTTATTGATGGACTGATACGAATATACCCTGATCTATTTCCCTTTTAACTCTGGAGTTTCAAATTCTATATGACGTATACTTATGTCTCAGTACATGTATATTAAAAATAGACGCACAAGGAATGTCCGTAAATCTAGTGTTAAATATGACTGTTATAGTAACCTGTTGCCATTTGAACAACGGCGTAAAGCCCAATGAAACAGAAGAAACTATATTCGATCCAATTCGTACAACAGATTGTTCCAGTAAACTTGAACGAAAGTTTATTCCGCAGCAGGACGATGACAAGCGTGAAAAATGCATAAATGAACAGCACCGGCTGGTTGGTGTCGAATAAGAAAAAGTCAACGCGATCGATTGTGCTTATTTTGCTGGACTTTTGATAAAAAAAATTGCGTGCTGTTCGCTATATCGCTTCAGATACATTGTGTTTGGGTTAAAAATAAGACGTGCTCGAAAAATTAATATTAAGAACAACTTTTCGAACAACCGAGTAGTTTTTAGAGTTATCGTCGTAAGGGTGTCTTTTAAATCAAACTTCCCAGTGTAAAATATCAATATATATTTAACCTATTTAACTGATTTATATAAATATTTAAAATATTATGTAACAATTATGATAATTGAGTAAAAAGGTTCACTTACACGTTTTAAGATGTAACAATAAATTTAGACATGCTCACATACTTTCAAGATAAAATACATAAATAATATACTAAAAGTTTATAAACAACTAAAGCTCTGAACAGTTGAATAGGTTTAATGAAATTTCGATGCAAAAATATTTAACAGCCTGTTTATTTATACATTTATTGTGCTTCATCGTTAAAAGATTTTGTGCTAATCCAATGACGAAATTTATTCGCCTTTTTCAATTAACCCTTTCGCTACGAGCGTCGCCTATAGGCGACGTCAGTCACCTGACTTGAGACCCGCGATTTTTTTTTACGCATACTGCACATCGATTGCACTTGTCTCATTCTGTGGTCTGCTCACGCTTGTTTTAAACAAGTGAAATAAAAAAATGCATTTTTATGGAGTAATCGGGGGAGGCATTACGCTCCAGTCTCCTTCAAGCTGTCAGTGGCAAATATTCAGCCGTCTTGAATTAATCCGAGTAATGGCATATTTTGAACGCGAATATTTGAAAATATATATATATTCTCTACGTCAAAGCAAATTTCTTCTGTATGCTATTCGAAAGTGAAGTTGTTGAGGCACATAATGCATCAACACGGTCATGTCGCCACTCCACAGTTTATGACACGAACGCGGAACGAAGGCTATTTTTGAGTTTAACGGGTTAATGAAACTCGAAACAAAGAAAGAATATATTAATTTAAACACATATTTAGTTACATAGATCTCGATACAACAGAAGAATCAGTTAAAAATTACTATTGTTTGTAAATATTACAGAAATTTGATTTGACATCCAATTATTCTATAGATGCTGTAATCCTTTCTTATATAACGGAGAAATGTCTGATTTAATGGTGTGTTTCAGTCTTGCTTAAACCGCGATAGCGATCGATCGAATGCACGTATAAACATTGTTCCTTTCGTGAACACGAATTTTAGCTATTTGACAGTTTAACGCGAAATGTCGCAATTTCAAATTTAACGAAAAAGAAGTGGTAGTTTCACACAATATCAAACTCTACAAAATTAGGGTACATTTCAATGCAATCTTTTTCACCAACATAGCTTCTGCAAACAACCAAACCACCGTTTCTCAGCATAGAAGTTATATAGTAGCGGACAAAAATTTAAAATCAAAGAGTCAAAGAAAATAAATTAATTAATTAATAAGAAATAACAACATCAATAAAGTTTGTATTGTATACTAATCAATGAATTGTGATAAATAGATAAACAATATTTGCGAACCATAAAATTATGTTTTACATTGTCCTGTCATCTTAAACTTTTGTCCGTTACTGTACCAACGTTCTTCGAAGTGAATACTTCCCAAAAAACGAACAAGCGATTATAATCGACGCAGAAGAAGATATCCAAATAAAAGAACGTGCTTATGCATTAGGAAGAATCATAAAACCAGTTAACATCAATTTTATTTCACTTATATCTAATAAAAGAGTGTGCGTGTTCCTTGCAATTAAAGAGATCGCAGACTACATTACCGACAGATACAAACATATTCGAATGAACAACCATGGCCTACCCATGAGACCACTCATAATTAAATATCAACGCATAATACTGTCAAATGCTTATCCGACAATCCTATACTCTGTAATTGAAGAAATCTTCGATGAACTTGATATAAAAATGGAATCACTTATTTGATTCTTACGAGCTAGTGTAGCTGAAGAAGATTTCGCACGCATTTTCAGTTTCCGTCAAGTATACGTGCATCCGGACTTAACTCTTTGGAGCATGGTGGGATTAAAAATGTCCCACCTAGTTTATGCACGGTAATGCATGGTGGAGCATTTTTATTTGTGTAAAACAGTTGGTAATACCATAAAAAAATGTTATAAATATGTTCGCTTGTGTTGGCAAGTTTCAACATGTCAATACAGGTTAGTATAGGTTTGTTTAATTTAAAACACAACAAAATTCCTGTGCAACATGGGTCTACTTATTCTCTGAAATCCTGTGCCTCAAAGAGTTAAAGGGGGATTGTCGATTTAGCGCTTTAAAATGTCGCCCAATTTCATGAATTTCCTTTTACAAAAGTATTCATGATGTCGGATTAAATCTTTTTCGTAATGAGGAAAGGCATCTTTAAAGCGTAGACAAATCTTTTTCCTCTTAATTTTGTAAATATATTGTGGTTACCTAACCAAATGCCTTTTTCAAAGCTATCTATGTAAACGGAAAATAAAAAGTTGTGGTCTTTCGTTGATTTCAAATTTATTATACTATAATTACTAAGACTCGTAACAAATTGTTTTATTAAGCATTTAAAAAATAATTCATCATTATTAACAACAGAAATGATGATCAATTTATATTGTATACATTAATATGTTTGTGTTGGAAGAGTTATTCATTGATTCTTGTAGAAGTCAAGATTTACGAGATTATAGAGGTTTATCAAAATTATATTCTATACAAATTTTAATACTGTATTTAGAATATTTAGATTATGTAGATTTCCACTTTAATGGGGATTTTATTCTAAAGGCTTAATAATAACAGAAACATTTTCTTTTTAAATAAACATATTTAGATTATGTAGATTTCCACTTTTATGAGGATTTTATTCTAAAGGTTTAATAATAACAGAAACGTTTTCTTTTTAAATAAACATATTTAGATTAATAGATTGATTATTTAGATTAATATTATTATTAGATTGATAAATTTAGATTAATATTATTCTAGGAACAATATTTACTACAATATATTCCTGTTCGAGATATGATCTTTTGAAATTTATAACTATCCCTTTCAAAATTTGATTAATACTTGTTAGACATCTAACCCTAATTAGCAGTTCAAATCAGTAATCACTAAACACATCACTCCGAATACTCAAGTAAAAGACTTTTTATCTGTTCAACTTGTAAAGCTGATTCAAGAATTTCTCCAAAGAAATACGTTTACATTAACTTCAGTTTATTGCTCGACTTAAAAGGAACAAAAGACCGCTATAATCGTTCGATACCAACTTACAAGTTTCTACATGAAGAGAATCACTCTAAACCTTAATTTTACAGCCATACGTATATGGTACATATCAGGCTTTCATATTTTTAATATAAATTATTGAAATAAGAAATTAAGATAGATAAGCAATTAAATAAAGGATACTCACATGCTGCATCGGATACGTAGTGTTACCAATGAAAAATTCCCATGCCCACGCGAAAATTCGCGCGCAAATGTGCATTGACGTCACTGCCAGCGTGTAGATCTTGTTTTCAGCGCTCACTATACTAATATTCTCTTGCCTAGGTGTTTTATCTTAAGCCACGGTGTTCATCTTATCGCAATGTTGTCTGCTTACTTCTCAATTTCTACGAAAGCAACTCAAGTTCGATGCTCTTCGCTGACGTCCTTCGTTTTCCCGCCATCAGCGATATATTCTCACCGGAACAATTCTGATCCTCCCTCTTCCTGCATCTTAAGGCTCCCCAAAATCGACTATCTGTAATAGGATCTGGTGTAGAAAGATGTATCGTTACGAAGGTCTTCCCGATGGAAGGAACTAGGATGGTCTTTGCAATCTGATCGTTTCAACCCCAACTCGATCGTCAGGCCTCTACAAATAAGTTCTGATCGATAGAGCCTTTTCGTTTCGCCCTAGGACACGCTTCGCTTTTTAAAAGTTATAATTGAGTCAAGTCCGTCAAATTTGATGCTTCGACAGAAGTAACGTACAGAATTCTCAATTGAAGGTAATGTTAAAGTCGACCGCCATTAAAACACGTTCATTAATTATTCAAGTATACTTCTTTGATCTCAGTAGTATCGATAATTCCGATGTTAAGTTTATCATATCTGGGACACCAAATCTTTTGATCAGCCTAACGAATTAACAAACCCACTCAAAAATACACTGTCTATCTGGCTTCCAAACGTTTCTGCGTTGCTTTCTTCCGCAATATCAACACCGAAACAGTTATAAAATACGTGAAAATCAAGAAATCGAATCGCGAACAATTAAACCAATCGTCTAATGGAGAACACCAGGATAAAAGCTGAAGCAAGACTGATTATCTGGTGTCCTACCATTGTCAGTTACAGACACTCGACCGCGATCCTGTCGAAACATTGCGCGTACTCGATCGGCAGAAGATCGTCGAATGCTCGACGAGCAGATGAGTAATTGCGTTGCTATCACTTCACACTAAGTGGAGAACGGTACACCATTCTGGCATCACTTCACTTCGGTACTCCACGGCCAGCCCAAATGTACCCTATTACAGGGAAACTGCTTCCTACATACACGAGCAACTTGTTGATCGACACTGGTCCACGAACATCACACCAACATTCATCCCTCGCATCTGACTGTTCCACTTTCACGATTTTATTAGATAACAATTTCTCCGCCGTAGTACTGTACGTCAAAGAAAACTGAATGAAGATACACAATAGTTAGATCAACTAATCTTTCTGTTTTTTCTTACAGAATTTAAGATTGTACGCATGAACGATGATTTATGGAACAACAAATTCAATGTTTAATAACAGTCGAAGATCGACTGATCTTTCTGCTTGTCTTTTCTGTTTTTTTCTTACAGAATTTAAGATTGTACGCATGAACGATGATTTATGGAACAACAAATTCAATGTTTAATAACAGTCGAAGATCGACTGATCTTTCTGCTTGTCTTTTCTGTTTTTTTCTTACAGAATTTAAGATTGTACGCATGAACGATGATTTATGGAACAACAAATTCAATGTTTAATAACAGTCGAAGATCGACTGATCTTTCTGCTTGTCTTTTCTGTTTTTTTCTTACAGAATTTAAGATTGTACGCATGAACGATGATTTATGGAACAACAGATTCAATTTTTAATAACAGTTGAAGATCGACTGATCTTTCTGCTTGTCTTTTCTGTTTTTTGTTAGAGAATATAAGTATTGCACGCATGAACGATGATTTATGGAACAACAGATTCAATTTTTGATAATAGTTGAAGATCCACTGATCTTTCTGCTTCTCTTTTATTTTTTATTTTTTTTGTTACAGAATTTAAGATTGCACTCAATTTTTAATAACGGAATTGAGAGAGACTCGTGAATGAACGTTAAGCGAAGACAGGTTGCAGGAGTCTGACCGAAGGAATTGCGAACGCACGGATCACCCTCGTCTGAGGGACTGAGCGATACTGACGGAAGAAACGCGCGCGTACTGCTTGGAAATACACAGGGGACGCGGAACGCATGTCAAACTGAGTATCTACGGGGAGGGTACACAATTCCTTCAGAGAAGCTCCGTTTAGCAGGTGAATGAAGATCAGACGAAAATTAGCTCTTGTTCAAGAGAACGAAAGATGGACTTATATAATATCCAGGACGAAAAATAGAAATGAAAAGGTTGGAGCAAGCAAATAATTTATTTTAAGATAAGATAAGATCGATTTAACATTTTGATGTGGAAAAAAAGTATTTTTAAAACAAGGGATAAAACATAATGTTTGTTTTAAGATTTTTACTTAATTCATACTTATAGCTATTTCGTTTCTTATGTACTTTCTAGAAAATGTTGATAAAAGCTTTAAAAATCCGTAATAAGAAACGTAAAAGCGAAAATTTATTAATCCCTGTAAACATTTCTTAACATTTCATACTTGTTATACAAATCTTTTTTAATTTTAGTAAATATCTGTTCAATCCAATTATTCGTGATCAATTGTAAAATTATGTAACTAATGTCGCCTGATTTTTTATTACACATAAAACAAATTATCTCCAAAGTCACCGTCACCTAAAATTTACCACTTCAGGCTACAATCTGCTCGACTTATATCTAAATCCGCCTCTGGTTAGATCTGTCCTCTTATGTTAAAATATCCTATCTAATATTTCGAAACATCCGATAAAGCTGAAGTTTAATTACTTTAAACTAATAACATCATTTGGAAAGCAGTTAGGACAAATGAACTAGGCTACTTCTGGACTCTCTACAAAGTCTTTAGGACTTTCTAACTTTACTTCAAAGGTAAGAAACACGTGGAATTTCGAATGTTTAATGTGTCTTGAAAGATGAAAAATATACGAGATAGAATACTTTAACTTATGATTTTGAGGACGGAGATGTCAACATCAGATTATTACTAATATAGACAAAGATTATTTACTCTGACTAAGTAAAAATACAGCGTTATTTCAACGTTATTTATACTTAATAGTATATTCTAATATACTATTGTTGGTTTTTTAACCCTTATGGACGGCGAGTTTTTCGCTTGTCAGTCGCTGTGACTTGTCCACTGACTAGTGACCAAAACAGTACTCGGAAATTTGATACCATTCTTAGGGTTTAAAAAATAATAATGGCAAATAATAATAGCATATTTAATTGCTAGGTTGCATAGGACAATAAATTCCATGTTGAATTAATCGGTAAAACAGTAATAAAGGTGTTATAGTAACAAAATACAGAGGGCGTATATTTACGCCTTTCGTATATATTGATGGATTTGTGAGGGCGTATATATACGCCTTTCGTATATATTGATGGACTTATGAAGGCGTATATATACGCCTTTAGCAGTCAAAGGGTTAATAAACAAAATGGTAAGTACAAATTACTATAACTTTTTAACACTAAACCTATCGTCGGGTTAGAGTATACTTATTTGTGACGAAGAAATCAAATTGAAAATTATATTTAAAAAATACCTAATACAAGGGAAACAAATCGTAATGCTTACAGTAAAGATCACAGTAAATTTTCAAAGGTGTAGGTATCACAATAAATTTACAAAGTTTCCATGAAAAATTACGAATCGGTCATTTTAAACGGTCTTGGTAGTTATAGTGTTAATGACTGATATCCAAACCCTGAATAATATATCACATCGAATAGAATAAATGATTGTACAGTTCAGTTGAATAGCCTCTGGTAAAAATATGTTTATTCGGACAAATGAAGAATAAGTTTAAAAAGATTAAATCTTTAGCAGATTGGTAATTTATTAAGTTTCAAAAATGTAACAGAAATTAAAAATAAGTACGCTTTTCTTTGATACCATTTAGAGTAGGTTTATTTAAAAAATAGTTGAGGCTATTCAAGTGAACAACATTATACATGTGACTCTTACATTATGAAGATCGATCACGTTTTTCAATTAATGTGAGACAACATTTAAATCAAACTTTAGACAAGAAATGCAAAAGACGAAGAAATCCAACAAAATTGTCCGATCATATAACTTAAATCATCTAGATCCTTTTCTGTAGAAAGACTCGAAAATTTTTATCTACTTATCACTTATTAACTCTGCAGTTGCACACTGGATATTTGTCGACCTGAAACGAGACGCTAATTTTTATCACAGTATTGTAAAGTAATTGCTAATGCGAAACTTGTTTAACATTTGTTAAATATCAAATTTTATTTCCTTAAATTATACGTTTAAAAGTGTTTTACTGAATTCTTAAAAATTGTTTACACATCCCAAACACGTGAAAAATCCGGTGGTGTTTAATAAACTCCATTATGAGAACAGAAATTTTTGAAAAAATACATTGATTAACGATACGCAATGTTAATGTGTAATGAAACAGAAGAGAAACAAATCGAACATTATTACAAACTTGAAAACTTCTGTGTTTTTCATTGAAATAATTAATTTTAGGACCCATGTAATTAGACATTTTTTAATCCTCTCAATAAATGCCATAAAGCTGCAAAGTATTAAATTTCTATTTTGTAATACATTTTAAATGTATTTAGATAAATATAAAATTACCCAGGACATTAACCTTTACAACATATCTCAACATTATTGAAATCGATACGACGGACCCTATTACAAGTAATTACAAAATAGGTAATACATAAATTAAAATCTTGTTTTGTATAATAAAGTACTTCGATCATTAAAATGTAAAATTGCCTTCGCTGCATTTATTATCCGAATAAATTAGAAGAATAAGACCAACAAATATTGCTTGTATTACAGCAAAATTTTATTATATGAAATCTGTCATAATTCTTTCGAAATCCCTGATATTAATCATCATGCAAATGTTGCAATTATAAATTCACGTTTCTTCATTTTAGCATACTTACTGTTAAGTTAAATAAAAGTGTCACAATAAAACAGATTTTAGTAATCTTTTTCATCATTTCATAGAAGAATAAGAAAATTAAAATTGAAACAAAAAATTGATTTATATTTATTTGTTGTAATAATACATAACAACTTATAGATATCAGTTTATATATTTTCATCATGCATTGTATGATAAGTATATTCCCGTTATAACACAGTATTCCCGCGATAAATGTGATACTGAAGTCCATAATAGATATTCACAATTTCATGATTCCTCCACTATAAATGTAAACACCGCTCTCAGGGTTTTCCCATTTATACGTGAGAATTCTACATTGCAATTAAAATTAATTAGCTAAAGAAATATCGGTAAACGGTAACGATGATTACGCAAATCGAAAAACTGTGAAGAGAATTATAATAAAGGCTAAAAGAATATTAAGATCAATACTGTCTTTAGCACCGGGCACATGGGGTACTTGCCCCGCATTTAAAAGGGCCCTGCAATCTTCTTGTTAAATTAAATACTTTTACGTTTTATAAAAAATGAACATGTAACTATGATTGTACTAACTGAAGCATGTAAGTTTTTTAACAAAAAACCTTTGTAGAACTATTTCAAATTAGGAATTTTATCGGTAGAATTGAAATATGACATAAGATGTGATTTCTTGAGGAATATAGGTTTTATAAACTGCATTGTATACTGTTTTATTAATATTCAATCATTGATTCATTATTGTAACTTATCATTAAAACCTAAAACTTCTTAATTACATCAGGACAAGTATAGTGCAATTACTACTCTGCAATTACTAAGGCAGGCTCTGATCAAGATAGAAGTTATTAAAGAATATTCAGAGAGCGTCAAAAATCATTAAATTTATTAAGTTACTGACGAAAAATTGTTATTAAAAATTAAGAACACTACACAGAGAACACACGACGAGAGCGAGTGAAATACTGTCAGCCCTTTTAACACTTTGACTGCCACGTTGGTCAAATATGACCGACCACGGTTTCTCCTGTGATGTCACGGTGGTCATTGATGACTAGCTACATAGAACGATTAAAAATTTTTATTAGAACATAGGAAGTAAAAGATTAATTTCTATGAAATCCTGCATCTAGCGGTATACTCCCATGACGTCTTGAACGAAACATGTGATTTCGGCGTGGCAGTCAAAGGGTTAACCTCCTTAAACCATTCATAAATGAATTTCAGTGGAGGAAAAGGTAACTGGTCCTTTAACCAAAAATTCTTTCATCTGGACACCTTTGTGTCTCTACTACTTCATGTGACAGGCTCTACCGTACTTTTGAACGGGGCTGTACTTGATCCCGTCACTATTAACACTTTGACTGCCACGTTGGTCATATATGACCGACCATGGTTTCTCCTGTGATGTCACGGTGGTCATTGATGACTAGCTACATAGAACGATTAAAAATTTTTATTAGAACATAGGAAGTAAAAGATTAATTTCTATGAAATCCTGCATCTAGCGGTATACTCCCATGACGTCTTGAACGAAACATGTGATTTCGGCGTGGCAGTCAAAGGGTTAACCTCATTAAACCATTCATAAATGAATTTTAGTGTAAGAAAAGGTAACTGCTCCGTTATCCAAAAATTCTTTCATCTAGACACCTTTGTGTCTCTACTACTTCATGTGACAGGCTCTACCGTACTTTTGAACGGGGCTGTACTTGATCCCGTCACTATTAACACTTTGACTGCCACGTTGGTCAAATATGACCGGTTACGATTTTTCCTGTGACGCCATGGTGGTCATCGGTGACCGGAGTGCTTCAACTACTTACAGTTGTAAGAGTTGAATAAAAATTAACAATTAGTGTCAATCTCTCGATATCTCATTAATTTGTTTAATTTCTTACCGCGACATAGCGAAATCTTCTCACGAAATTCCATACATAAAATTGCAAACGTTTTACACCCTTGCAATTCCAAAGGATATGCAAAGGTACAAAGCATATTTGTTACGATAAAATCATTTAAACTAGCGAATTTTTACTAATTTGTATTTAAAGGTTGATTTCTCGTTACATATATATTTTAACAGCCGCAAAAACAAATTCGGACCATAAAGGATTAATTAATAAGTATAAATTCCCTGTGTCGAGTTAGATGATATTTTATCAAAGAAGAGAGATGTATAAACCAGAAATAAATTTAATTAATCGATTTTCCAAATAGAAAGCACGAAAACGTGTGATTTCTTTGTGGCAGTCAAAGGGTTAAATGAACACTCCCTAGGATCTTTGATCGCAAGCGTTACAAGAAGGATGACCCGTTGCCAAAAGAAAACTGTCGATCCATCAAACTGGAGCCAACAGATGAAATGGCAACCATGGGAAGAGTCACTTGGGCTGTCAGTTCTTTCGATCCGTTGAAACTCCACGGACCAGATGGGATCTATCTCGAGATACTTGAAGTAAGAGCAGAACGCTTAACCCTACTCTTGACCGAAATCATAAGAGCCAATCTAGCGATGGGGTACAGCCTAAGGAAATGGTAAGAGCGAAAGTGGTGTCCCTCTCAAAACTTGGAAAGGATTACAACTCACCGCAACCTTTTTCTAACCGATTGAACCTTTGGATCAGTCTATTGACTGATAGAGAGGTTGAATAAATACGAATATCACCCCAACAGATCAATGCACCCTAGACAACACGTATTTCGCTCATGTTAATTACTGTTCGTGCAAGTGGTCCTATGAAAGTGGTAAAAGAAGAGGTAAATAACAGTAGCCTTTCCCCTTAAACTTAAAACGCAAGTATAAATTTGTACGAACGATGTGAGAGCTGTAGCTGACATTAGCAAGATAAGGGAGTGTATTCAAATAGCATTAGTATAAGATTTTACTTTATTTAAAGAGATGGTAGGATTCAGACGTAGGTGAAGCAAAGTAAAATTCTTATATATTACATATTTAAAATAGTTTAATAGTAACGTGTAAACAATTTTTCAACTTCATAATTTAACAACTTCGTTCTTACTCCTCTCACAATCACACTGTTTCTGTTTCGCGCTCACATCCTCCCCGTCATATACAGGGTGTTAAGCTACTTATGGGCCGAAATGAAACGGGTGATTCTAGGCGTTGAGATAAGGCGAAAATCAAGAGTGACGAAATTTCGTTAAACGCTTCATTAATTAGTTATTAGCAATTAAAGATTGCGCAAAATTAGGCAATCCGCCTTGCACTGCCGTCCGTTTGATTGGCCACCTACAGGCGAACTCAGGACCCTATCGATATGAGAGTTATGCCGCGTCCACACTGCTGTTCGCGAACAGCTCGTGGAAAGCTAATAGCGAACAGCCCATGAATTCAGAGCGAACAAGCTTGTAACTGTTCGCGAGCTCCAGTCTGGATATGCTGCGTTTTCCGTTGGCGAACAGCTCGCGAACCGCACGCGAGCAATTCGTGTGCTGCTCGCGAGCTGCTCGCGAACTGTTCTCTTCTATGTGGACGCGGCTTTAGAAACATTCGAGCCCAAACATTCTGCGTTCGCACGACAATCGCCCAACTCAAGTACTCTTCAGACTTTTCCTGATTCTCGCATCCACTCGATCGCATTCCTACAATAGTTTAACCCTTTGCGGACGAGTGTCGGATATATCCGCCTAAGTCTCGCGCTGCGGCTGGCGTTTGTCTGTCGTAAACGACACGTATAAGATACGCATGGGTATACTAGCCTAAGAAGTCAAGTTGGCCTAAATTTGTTTGTTTATGATTTTGTTAGATTTTATGAAAAATTTATTTAAATACAGCTTTAGTTTTTATAACACAAATGCGCGACGTAACTATTTTCTTTACTGCTCCGTCCGCAAAGGGTTAAATGGCATGTTAAAACTCGCCCATTGGGCGATATCCTGATTATTTAAGCAAATTGGAAACCGGAGCAAGTAGTGGCATTGCATTATAGTATGCATTGAACTAAATACGTGAAATTGCACTTGAAGATATTAATGTTATGTAGACATGTGTAAGCAATACTCTACGAGTGTGTGATACATGTGGATAATTGTGATGCGTGTGTATTTTTGAATGCGAATTCGGGGATGAGATAATCGCTGTGCACTTGTATTGCTCGATGAACATTTAGATACGTGTTGGGGCTTTATCTTTGTGTATTATCTGCTTTAAGAGGTCATTAACCCTCTTTACTCGAAAATCCCAACGGGCAAGTTTTGACATGCTCTAGTGGATTTTGCGAGTAAGTAGGTTTAATGTCATTCAACGTTCATTCAATATTTTTTGGAAGGTGATCGATGTTTTGATTTTGCATCGCCTGTCGCTCGAGTGACAAATAAGTTTTCCTGCGCCCCACGAGATAACCGTTGTAACTCTCATATCGATAGGGTCCTGAGTTCGCCTGTAGGTGGCCAATCTAACGGACAGCAGTGCAAGGCGGATTGCCTAATTTTGCGCAATTTTTAATTGCTAATAACTAATTAATGAAGCGTTTAACAAAATTTCGTCACTCTTGATTTTCGCCTTATCTCAACGCCTAGAATCACCCGTTTCATTTCGGCCCACAAGTAACTTAACACCCTGCATTCTTCCAAACACTCATTTCCTTTCTATCTAATTGTCAACCTTTCTCGCTCGATACATTCAGTCACATTTACCCAAAATTCCTCATCGTCAGTCACGACGTTGTCTCAAGTACTCATTTTTCGTGCCTCAGAAACACTCTAGTCTAAATATTCAACATTCACACGGTTATCACTCAACTCAAGCACTGTTCACACTTTCCCAAAATTGTACCCACTCAATCGCATTTTTATATTAGCTACGATAAATATCTGATATAGGTCCACTGACGTTTTTCAAACCCAATCAAGACGAAGCTATTATTCAACAGAAATATCAACAAACTTGGGTCAACGACTTAGTGTTTACATTGGGGGCGAAAAGCTAATCTTAACACGTTCTGTGCCGCGTGAGGCGTATACGCCCCACCTTGAACTTTCCGTTCAAGCCATTCGGTGAGTATTCTCATTGTAAAATGAAGAACTTTTTAAAAATTTTAATGATGGTTCTGTACTATTGAGAAATTGTAAGGCGTACGCGCAGTGGCTCCAAAAAGTATTCGTACGCTACATTTTGAGTAAATTCACCTAATTCTGAAATTCTGATTTCAATGAAAGTTTACATGTATATAGAGCATAATGAGTTATATATGGAGCAATTTTTTTTCTCGACGGGAATTCTTTTTGAGAGGTTAAAAGTTAGCCTCAAAATTTTAGCGATTCTTCATGCTTTGAATACAAGTTTCTCTGGAATATTTTCCTATGACTGAGTGATAGAAGATTAAAAATTGAACATCTTTTATCCAAAAGGTTTTGCTTTATCACACACCATTACAAAATTATATTTAAAATACGAGAAAGGCTATTGAAACCATTAACGTTGTTTTCATCTTCTTAAGATGGTATTTCAATAAAAGAAAAAATTAATCCATACACATAATATTACGTTCCACAAATGTACAAGTTTTTATTTGAAGCTTTCATTGAAATCAGAACTTTAAGGGTAAATGAATTTATTTATAACACAGTGTATGAATACTTTTTGGAGCCACTGTAGGTCAAAAACATTAATCGTAAAAGTGTGAGTCGTATACGCCCTATACGGCCTCAGTGGAAAGTCTTCAAAAAACAGTCTGGCACGGAACGTGTTAAATACCTGGCAAGTAATCGGCAGCAGGCACTAATAAGAATAAAAAAAGAAAGGTAAAAGAGTCCGATACTATTAGAATCAGTGGACATTTTGGTACCAAAAGCAACCACAGCTAAAATAGCTGTGGAAGCTAAGATAAACGTAACAAAAAGTCGTGAATCACAGAGGGTATCGCAGAAGGTAACCATTTAAAAAGCGAACGACTTCAGCGATTTCGATGATTTTAACCGTTTGGCTGCTGACGGATATTTTCGGACATATGCCAAAATTGCTGCACTAAATGCGCTTCTATGGGAAAAAATGGAAAACACTTTTCATACAATAAACTCACTTATATTACATTGCAACAACAAAAATTTTTTTAAATACCATTTATTTACTTAAATTTGTTTTAATTCATTTTGTGGATAAAATTAGTAAAAAGCACTTATAATTCAGCCGAATTAACACAATTCATATGCTTCGCAAATGCAACAAGCTTTACTAGACGCACAACTTTTACTGATTCAGAGCACTGTTATTGCGCTCTCCGCAGCCTTGGTATAACAAAAAAGGAGTGCTATCGCGCTCTTCGCAATTTTTGCATAATATAAGAAAAGCGCGACAGCGCTCCTCAGCAGTCCAGCGGTTAAAATATGTTGTAGAAATAAATGCTTGGAACAACTTTTTTCTTATGTATGCGTCTACCTGGGACTACCGTTTATCTGCTGTTTCTATGTATAAGCACATAGAGGCGACAAGCAAAATGTATAAGGGGTGACCTAGCTGAGATGAATTTGCAAAAATACTTCAACAATTGTAACATAAGCAGCATCTATGTACAGTTTGTTCAGAAAGGCATTCGCTGGAGTAATTATACAGGGTGTTCGGACAACCCTGGGCTTAAATTGAAAGAGTAACTCCCTGAGACATTCTAAGACGAAAATCAAGAGTAACGATTTTGCGTTTGAGGCTTTGTTTACGAGTTATAACTAGTTAAAGATATCGTTTAATCCGGACCGTTCGACGCTTGAGCATCACTGTGGACTCAGCGACGTTACCGACCGAGTTGCCTCGGTTACCGCTCTCAAGAGTCGAACGGTCCGGATTAAACGATATCTTTAACTAGTTATAACTCATAAACAAAGCCTCAAACGCAAAATCGTTACTCTTGATTTTTGTCTTAGAATGTCTTAGGGAGTTACTCTTTCAATTTAAGCCCAGGGCTGTCCGAACACCCTGTATAGAATGAAAGTGTATGAGTAGATTTATTTTTCCAAAGTAATATTTTAACATTACAGTAAGATACAAGTATCAAGATTATGTATCTAAAATTTGGAAGGATTTGGATAATATTTGTAAAAGTTAGAGAACATTCAATGCAGTTATTAGAAGCGAAGGCAGTTTTTTCCGATGAAAAGGTGATTTAAGAAAGGTATCTACTTCCTTATGAAAAAAAACGAAAGAAAATGAAAAAAGTGTTATTTACTAGACATTTTAATAAATAAGATATTTTCAATTCCTAAAAAAAAAGTGTAACTTTTCTTTAATACATCCTGCTTTCCTTAACCCTTAAATGCATATCGTTGTAATACTACAACATACCATTCAAACGGCCTCAAAGTCATTAGTATTCGCTTACTGCATACTGTTGTAGAATTACCACTATCTACATGATATGTTTTATCAAGTGGCAACACATTTTTTTTCTTTCAAGACTCTTAAATGTGAACTTGACATTGACAAATCGAAGGATATCGAAAATCTGAAATAGGTGTCAATTGCACTGCTGTTTTGCTGTGTAATTATTTGATTTTCAAAGGCAAGTACGTACAAAAATAGTTTTTATATGCATTTATATATTTTCTGCAGTATAGCTATTTTATTTTCAGATAATGCATTTGTATTTTTATCGGTATTATTTTCTAGTAAATGCGTAGTGTTGAAGATATGCAACAGAAGGTTTTTTAATAAATTACTATAAAAAAATGATTAGAAAAATTGTTTCTTTATTTTTCCCTGATTAGATCTACATAACATATTTTTTACAGGGTGTAAGAAAAAATCATGCATTTAAAGATTAAAGTTCGTAGTGATTCGAAACTTTTGGCTAATAGTGTATGTACTTATATATTAAAACAAAAGACAAATCGTTTTTTCTAATGTATAAGGTTTGATAAAAATAACGACAATCTCTTAAGTTTGTACTGTATCTTTTTTCTATTCAACTCATTTCTTCTTCTCACTTTGATGCTACTACTCACAATAGTATTCTATTTGAACTTTTAAATTTATAAAATTGATACCACTTGGCTATCGAGTGCTGCTTTTTAAGTACAAGGGGTTAAAACTATACTATAGCCTATTTTCAATCATGAAAACTGATTTAGGTTACAACATTATTTAATTACTTTTCATTTAAAAGAGCATGTGAATTGTGTGAAATGTTTGAGTCGGTATTGCAGTCATGTCGAACCACGAAATTCCATAAGATTTATTTACTCTTACCTTGTCTGTGGTGTAAGGTCTCTCCTATACTTCTTCTATGACAAATAATATCGTTTGAAATTAAAAAAATTATATATTAATGATAATAAACGCTTCGATAAAACTGGTGAAACATTTTGAAATTGCACATTGCGACATCTACTGTGACGATGGAAAGTCACTCTACCTCTCGGTAACGTGTAGCTCAACAATTCTATATGCCTGGCTTCTGCGCAGGCATGAAACAAATTCCACCTATCACTGACTCGATCGTAGAGCATACAGGACATATATAAGTGCACATACTTCATGATGGCCGTGTCATTAAAATTAGAGCGCGAATTATAAATCTTTCTACTCTAACATTTTTTTAACCTGAAAAGATATTGTTCAAAGAGATCGATTCTTTGTATTATATTTTAGTAAACATAAATAAAAATCACAAAATCCAACCCGTCATATTTTTTAAATAAATTCGAAGTCAGCAAAATGATAACCTTCCCTAGTTTTAATATCTTTCTTACTACTATATGTTTATTTCGTGTTTTTTGAAAAGATTTCTGACTATATCCACGCTCGATATTTAAAATCATTAAATACCAAGTTCAATAAAATATTAGATTAGATTGCCTTGTATCTTATCTACAGCTTCTACTATTTGAAACAACGTACATTTCTTGAATTAAATATAAATATATATTTTATTACGATATAATCTGCGTACATTAACACTTATCCTTTTAAATTTAGTATGAAGCGTAGAAAATTAAAATTATATTATCTAAAGAATAAACGTTTACTTTTAAAAAATTATCTTAATTTCTTTATGATTCATAAGAGGCGCTGATTATCTGTACTAACCTAAACTGTGTATTAATTTAAATCATTAAAATCTAACTTTAGTTATAATACTTGTATTTAGAAATACTGGTTAAAGTTCCAAACATATAAAAATATATTATTTAAGACACAGAAAAAACATTAAACATTCAGTTAAAAATTAAAAATCAGTTATACATTTTCCTGAACTCTTCTTTATAACCTTAAGTATCTAAAAAAAGTTGTAACAGTGATATGTATACAAAATAGCCGATTATTGATTTGAAATTTTGAAATTCAAACACGAAGTATTTGTGAAATATATTTTTAACAAGAGATCGCTTATTTTATTTGATAATTAGTTGTATGTTTTATGAAGTTTTGAAATAGCATTTGGAATAATATTTTATAGGAACATCATTAATTTATATTAAACATAATACTGTAAGTTCTGTTAGAAAATTTATTTGTTGTTAATTTTGTAGTTTGTAAATATTATATACTTTAAAAATGACATCTTAATAAAAAATATGCATAATATTTTATATGCAAAACCTAAACATTTGATGATCTTCAGATTTATGTAGACAAAAATAAAAAGAATAAAGATTTTAGCAGGATGTAGTAAAAAAGCAATACCTGTAACAGAAGCCGCAGATTTTCAGTTTATTAGAGTATAAAAATTGCAAATGAAAGTTTTACAGATGCATGTATCAACTCTTTATCAAAATACAGAAAACCAATTGATGATAATATTTTTATTTTTACTGGTATTAAAAAGAAAGATAGGTAATTTGTTAATAATACTTGGAGGAGAAACTCATTTTTTGTTTAAGTTTCTGTTAATGTAATATAAGTCTTATAACACTTTTATAGTTCATGCACAATTATTTATGATGTATGCTATCAGAGACAGTAAAAGCAGCAAAATTTTTCTTGAGTGATGGAATAATACTAACACGAACTGCTACAGATGGCCCAACTAATGTATCACAGCTTGCATATTTGTTTTTGAATCGACAAACTATATTATCTATCATTGATAATTAGTAATACGATTAATATAACATTATACTGTACAGAAATTAAAACAGTCACTAAAGAGCCAGTATACCCGTGCCAATAATATACCCTTATTGGATCTAGTTTTACAAGAAATGACATAAAAGATTATTTATTTTCTGATGAAGTAATCATTGAGTTACATCTTAAGGTTGACGATATTTGGAAAAATACAGTTAATATGGAAAAAGTAAATAATTTTTTGAAAAAATTGCAAGAACTACAAAATGCTGAATGGTGCTTATATTTTTTAAATTTTACTTTGCTAATACCATCTTTTACTGCTATATTTTTAATAATAGTTAAAGATTTACTGCATACACCTAATTAGTTAATTTTGTGTAACTTATATGGATAAAATGTACTTGTTAATATGATAATCGACGATAGTTATAAACTCGAAAAAAAATGCTGAAAAAAATTAATCGTAACTTAAAACCGAAATACTCCTAACCAGTTTGATGAAACCTATCCTATACATTACCTAAGCAATGGGTTTTTATTGGTGAGATATAAATCAGTCTACAATCAAATTTATTAGTTATTTTTTAAGCTGTTTAACCTAAACAAGTGATTACTATTTTACAGAAAATTAATATAAAATATGCATTATCTGCAGATCAGAAACATGACCTGCTATACTAATCTTCATTGCATGGTATAATAATGACAAAATAATAATTATGTGTAATCAATAATAGTTTTATGAACATAAAAGATATTTAAAAAATTGTATATTATTTATAGAAGTTAATTTTATTTGAAATAAAATATAAATAAAAATTGAATTTATCCATATAGATATCTGTTTCATTTTTTCATACTTCTTATTGTTACTTCAAAAAGTGAAAAATGATAATAAATACAAAAAAAGTTTGTTAGTAATACAAGGATTATATAACATCAGAATTTTTTAATCATTGTGAAAGAAACTTTATGTCTATTCAAGTTTATCTGCTTTTTTAAGTACATAGTTCTAAATATTAGTTCAATTTTTTAAGCATATAGTTATAAATATTACTTCGATTTGTTTAAATTTCTATTTCTACTTCTAAAATAGCGAAATTATTTTAACATGGTAAATATTAAACTGTAATTTATGTAGATAGAAATCATAGCTTGGCAGAATATTATAATTTTACATTTTGTGTGGTATGTGCTAAATTCAAACATCGATGCTCGTGATACTGAGAGTGTGCCAAGTGAAACTAAAATTTTTGTTTTTGTATTTATTATCGATATATTATTTGTTTAAAAAAAATAACGAGTACATAATAAGGAAAGCAAAAACTAGATTAATCCTAATTTATATCGCTTATGTTTCTCTATTTTATATTTTATACACATTTATCACCTATATTGTTAAAGGCGTTCTGTTACATTTCTGAAATAATATCCTACAAACTTTTATCCAATTAATTTTATTTATATGAAAAATGAAATATTCAAAAAAATCATTTTACATTCTTATCAATTCCTTTTGTTTCTATTTTTTACTATTATTGAATTATGTACTTTTATACAAATTGCTTATATCAAGATATTAAAATCTGTTTTTATTAATTTCCCAAACATCATTAATTATGAAACAATTTACGATATAATTCTAAATTTCATACATGTTTATATAATACCGAATTAGGGTACTATTAAAGATTTATACCAAAATCAAAAGTACTTAATTTACTCAATAGATTTTGGTGTTAAATTATTTTTCAAGTGTGTAAGTACCCAAAAATCAATGCCAAAAGTAAAGTATGTGATACTGGGTCATAGGAAACAAAACATTTTTCATACGTGTATATTTGGTTACTGCCGTACATTGACTCATATCAATCCAACAGTGAAATGAAGGAATCCCCCCAAACAGTATTGACAGGGCTGATTCGCGCAGGCGTCCCATCATCGGTCAGAGTGCTGCTATACTACTGTTCAACAGTGATATTACGGTCCTGTCTCGCCTACTAAGTACAAAATCGAATTTTATTTTTTCTTAGAACTGATTTTATCTAATTTCTTGAGTATTCTGTTATACGGTCATTCATATTTCAATATATCGAAAGGGTGCACGCATCTTTTCATAGCCTTTTCAATTTAGTTCATAAACAACGATAAGATTACATTTGATTTACAAATACTTTCGATCAAACAAAGAAATATTGTATAACACGTTCAACTCACACGGAAATTATATAACAATTGTAATTAATAATTACTTATAAATATCGTATATAATTAAACTAAATTTACTTTATAGCAATAAATTAATTTTTGGTAGATTTATTGTAGTTAAAATAAGGAGAAATTGAAATCTAGGATTTTTTGAAATTTAACGTTTCAACACTGAAGTTTTTTAGTCAAGCTAAATAACCGTACTTCATTTTGAGAAGCACTGGTACATACATATAATGTCATCTTGTCACTATGGATAGCAATGTCGCTACAAGTTTAATGAAACTACTTTATTCCAAGGAAACATAATGGTGATGGAATGATGAACAGGTTAATTTAAAGATGATCTTTTATTTTCACGGACTAGCATGATTTTGTTCCATGGAACGGTACCAGATTTTCATTAAGTAACGGAAATTTAATGGGTGTTAGGTAAAAAGGAAGTTTTCCAAGTGTCCTAGCATTAAGAGCGATCAGCAGCTGTTCGCCCAGCTGAGCGTTCCCCCACTTACAATTTACTCTCACTACCGAATCAATGAATTGCTAGGCCCTTCGTCGAATTTTTGATTGTATATAACAAGCTCTTCGTAAACGTATTTATAAAAATATCTGTCGTTTGTTAAATTGCAAAATGACCTGGTTACATCAGTGAATATTGCTAAACTATTCACAGGCAACCGGGTATGAATTCTAAACGGTCAAGATGAAGGTCGATGTAAAAATAAAAATCATACGAAATACATTTCATGTATCTTTCAATTTCTGTAATTTGAGAAAACTATATTGGCAACATTTTTTTCAAGCTTCTGGGATTGAGTTTTATTATAGTTCCTTTTTTAATATCTACTATTATATAAGTAAATTTCTTATTGAAAGTGATATCTCCTGTAATATAAATAACGACAGTTAATAGTTGCATTATCACTGCACTACAGAACAAGAGCTTTGTATTACTAGCATCAAAAAACGGAACGTTTTATAGATTTTCTAGTTCCTACATTCGTGACAATTTTGCAGTTTCTAACTTCTATACAAATTTTTTATTTCTTTCCACTTTGAATACACTTCTTACTTTAAGAAACTGATATTCTTAATCACTCAATAAATTTACACTTAGAAAAAAGTATAACCAATACTTGATAAACAATGTTTTGTAAACAACAAATTTCTGAACACATAATCGATAAAAGCATGTTGATTGCTTTCTATTTAATATTAAGCTACTGGATTTTCCAAATTTAAATAAAAGATTCACATCATATAGCTGAGAAACGACAAGGAAATCGATGCAGGAGCAGCACCGGGGGTCTCGCGATACTACGGCCCTGATATCACTTTAAAAGCCCTCCCCACCAACAGATCGCCCCACCACCAAACCGTACTTCGGTTCTCGCCCCGCAGCAACGGCTTGACTGCCCAGCCAGCCAGCCAGTCGAAATCAGCTGACGACTATTACTGCGGGCAGTTGCTACCACGGCTCCTCAAACGCAACACTGTTCAGGCGAGTGACTCCTTTTCATACACTTCTTCTTCCTCTTTCTTTCTCTACACATCACACATTGTTTTTTTTTTTGTTTGGAGTCAACCATATCCCGCATTACGCAATAATTAGCATTTGTTAATTGAGATAAGGTATTGTCGGACGCCGCTAAACCTCTTTTGGTTTGTCCATTGGTTTATTTATTTATTCCTGTTTGTTTGGTGCGTGCAGCGATTAAGTGTGACGGAAAGGAGAGGGTGGTGAAGCCCAAGTGTGCAAGAGAGAGAAAGATAGAATGATGGAGCGAGCAACATAGACTGTAAAGAAACAGGACGGGGGAGGGATATTCACCGCTGCCAGAAGTACGGCTGCGTTTCTGTGCACGTATGTATGCGTGAGTGGTCGGTTGAGTATCGTCGTGGTGTTGTGTTTATGTTTGTGTGTGGGTTTTCTGGTTAACTACGTTATTACTGAATCGAAGGAAAACTACTCGAAGTTACGCTGCCCACTTATCCTCTAGCCTTTTCTGTAATGACAGAGTAAGAAAGAGAGAATGTGAGAACGCGAATTCGAGATCAAGGTCGTTGTCATAGAGGCAGCCCTAGCGCGCGTCCTCTCTAGTTGTGTGTATTTATGTGTGCCTGAATATGATACACGGAAAACTGTTTTTTTCGGTACGTACTATGCGCATAATTCTTCGGTCGGTGCCAAAGCGGCGAGGAATTGATGTTACCGACAGAGTGGTCACGTTTGTGGAAAGTGATTAAAAGACAGAGAGCGGCCTTGTAATAACGGTTAGGATCGAAGTACGAAGATGTAGAGCCGTATTTTGTACGCGTCACGACAGAGTACGAAAAGGAGGAGAATAGGGAGCGGAACCCGGGACGCGAATATGTTATGTACGTATAGTACGATCGAAACAATGCAGTAGCAACAGCGCTTGGTAACCGACCAATTGTTGGAAGTGCAAGGGCAATGGAAACAGTGGTTGTCACCGGCTCGTTCACCGTTCCTTTCGTCCATTTGTGAACCTCGATTGTGTAACATTCACTAACATGTGGCCCGAGCCAATGTATCTATTCTCGTACCAGTACGCATCCTTTTATTCCACAATGCTGATATGGGGAGAGCAACTTGTAAAAGGTCTCTTTCTCTCGCTCCTCGGTAGTGTGCGATTTCGTCGAACGACTTTGTTTACTTGGACGGCTAGGAAGCTTTCATGGGAGGGACTACCGTCAGTAAGAAAGATGAAAAAAGAGGACGACTATCGCGCTAGCTCTCTTATCTCTGTCTGTCAGTCGGATGGTCTTTGTTCTACGATTGCTGTATTGGTGACACTATGACTGGTTCGATAAAAATATCGCACAATTAATGGGAACGCACGATCGCTCGTTCGATTCAAATATTAGAGCCTCGATCTGGTCGATGATCCATGATTCAAGGTGCTGTCATGATTACTTTATTTTGGAGTCATCAGAGTGTTAGGTTTTGGAGGAATTTTGCAGGTTAATTATTAAATTAAAGTTTAGTATTTTAATGAAATTGGAAAGTTAGCCTTGGAGATTACGTGTGAATTACACGAGATATTTCAAAGTTGAATGTCCAAATTATATTAATATATTATATAAGTAAACGTAGAAAATAAAAATGTTACATCCTAATATACGTATAGGGGATTCTTCCAATTAAAATAATCGTGAAATTCAGTATTTTAACAATATTAAGTTTGTATTAGGTACAGAAGATAATATTATCAGATAAAAAGTTAAAGTGCATATTTTTTTATTTTTAGTGAAATTTCATTAGAATAAAACACGATAATAAAAACCTTTAATTTTTTATGCTTAAGTGAATTTTTCTACAACATAGCGACAGTAAAATATACTTTTGATTTTGCATTTACAAATATTGTTATTTGTAATTTTTCAGTGATGTTTTGTCATATGATATTTGATTTTTCACTTTTACTCATAGAATATATAATTTATAATTTATAAATTTATAATTTGAAATATATTATTTATATGCTGTAATGTTTGAATTGTCTTACTAATCTTAAAATTAGACGCTTAGATAAACTGTACCCTTTACGTAATAGAATCCTTGATATTGTCTGAACTGCTATGAAATTTCAGAACAAAGTAGATTATTTTGGTCTGGCAGTGAAGTTCATGACGAAGGTTCTGTTTAAGGTTTAAAACAGTTCTTCTACATCGTCACTCTAATCGCTCGTATCTACATACTTAAAAATTCCGAATCTTTTTTTTGAAAACTGTCTTATTGCTCTTGTATTTTGACCTTCATTCGATCGTTCGTAGAGTATTATTAGAAAGTTCGCAAACTCGTGAGAAATTTCATCATTGGCATCGTCTCTCTGAGTCTTACATTTTTCTTCCCGCCATTCCAGTGGTCGTGTTGTCTGTTGGAATACATTGGCCCCGTTTAATCGGTGATTTCGTTGGCAGATGCCAACGTGCTCCTGTTCTTATGTAAACTATCGCATTACATAATTTTTTAAAGATAAAAACGGAAATGTATCATTTGGCAAACATTGCTTCTGGTCATCAATTCTTAGAAAGAGTTGATAATTTAGTAACCTATAATATATGTACTGAATAAAAGACCATTAATTTGTCTTCTATGTATGTAAATTAAAGAATAATATACACCTAAACAAAATCACAAAATCCATTTCTTACATTTTTGCACTTGAAGATTCGATTGCTTTAAAGTATAATGCTCCAAAATTTCACATTGAAATTTAAGAAAAAAACTGAAATTATAAGATTCTAAATATAATATGTAATTTAAATCTTTAAAGTTGTCTTTTTTAGAATAGCGGTTGCAGAAATGGTATCTACAGAATGGCAAAAATTATTGGACCAATTTGACTGAAAATTTACATAATTATACTGTAGAAAACTTTTTTAATTTTAGGAGTGGAATCTTTTTTATGCTCGTTAAAAATGTGTTTACATAAAGAGAGCGCAATTTTAGCAAACAGCTGCAATACTAACTTTGCATGCTTATAATTTTCTGAAAAAGCCGCAAACAATTTTTTACACCAATGCGGATAATAGTAATTCAATATTTGTTGATAAACTTTACACAATTATTAGTTCAAAGTACAGTTCATTGAATCGTAAAAGGATTATTTTCAATTCACATTTATTTTCGTTGTAAAGATCTGATTCTAGTGTTTATATTTGTTTCTCAAAACATAAATAGCCTAAACAGTGAGGTATGATTGTTTGTTTTTCTAATTACAGTTAAAGTTAAATCGACAACGCGCTGTTTATTTAAGAATTTAGATAAAAATACAAAACGATTATTAGTACAATCAATGACTATTTTAATGGATCATTTCCGTCGTTGTTTAGAGAGATAAGCCGTTTCAATTTTCATTTTATCGCTCGTTGATATCGTTTCAGAATGATTAAGATCGGTGGACCTTAACCTAGACTTAATCTTTAGTTAGGATAAATTATGTTGCTCGTGTTTAATTGTTCATCGATACTTTGGACATTAATTAGCAAAAATGTTCTGCTAGTAACACTCTGTTTCAATGAAAAACTGTACCGCACAGTTTTTATTAGGTTTCTAGTTAGGTTTTTTAATTAAGCATCAAGAACAAAGAGATCGTTATTTAACGTATCTTCAAAATTTATCGTAGAATAGAGTGAACGCTAAAAGGTGAACAAAAGGAAAAGAACTTTCGATTGCCTTATAGTCGTTTCTTGAATCACCAGCTTAGCCGTGAGTCACTGCATTTTGTGCTAAAACTAACTTTACTATCATGAGAGCGTACGAGTTGTGTTTTTACTGCTGTAACAACTGATAATAACGCGGAAAAACTTCGTCTTAAGCTTTTAACACGTTTCACGCCACGAGAAAAAGCAATCACTTTCACAGTGTCTTATATGTTGCGATGAACGAACGATCTATACTGAAACAGAACTTAGGTGTATAACTGTGTAAGTAACATTTCTTTTGGGTGAGACATTTTATACATCATATCGTAATGCAGCTTTATTATTTGTTGCTCAGATATAGCTTTTTCCTTATATGTAACCTTCGTCTTCTATCATAACAAAACATTGATGGTTTTTAAAATTACAGGCAATGATCTTTTTCTATTTATTTTAAATTTATTTAAATTTATTTATTTATTATCTATTATTAGAGAATCCTTTAGAGTACATAGAAGAAAATACAGTTTAATTGTAAGAGTTTAAACAACGCAACAATTGAGATTTACAGCTGATATGAGTGGAAAAGAAGTCAATGGTTTTACAATAAATGTTTATATTCTTTAGAATAGTATTCAGACAATTATTAGTATCTTATAATAAATTAATTTGTTAATTTCATTTCAATTACATTTGTAGTGCTTTTTTGTGTAACAGTATCATGATATTATATTGATATAGCGACATTTCAAACGTAATAAGGTACTTTTTTTCTTAGAGATTTTTTGTTATTCAATGCATTGTTATACCTGTACTGAAAGATGATTGCTTTCCTTGTTGTGTGCACCTATGAAAGCTAAAACCGACCTAGTTGACTCTAATTCTTCCTACTTGAGCTTTTAATTCTGCATATGAGAAAGATCCCGTCTAATAAATGATCTAATTAATACATCAACTTATATTCCTAATATTTTTTGTATCACAATTACAGAAAGTGTATAGAGTAAAATACTTGTTTAATAAATTAAGCTAATATTTTTTATGGGATCAAAAATAACGTTTATAATGAATTACTGTTACTTTGACATTTCCTTTACCGCTATTTTATGCGAAGAGTTCAACTGTTTAACATAGGTATTCTGTTGCTTAACATAAATTTTACTTTTCTCGTATAACACAGAGCATGTTAAATAATAATTCTTTTTTTGCTTCGAGACCAACCTAACTTACCAGAACTTCTCTGGATCTTTATTTTATTATCAATATTTAGCTGCATAATCAATTAGATCAATTAATAACACCTTTGCTTCCCTGGTGACTGCAATTTTGAATTAGGTTGTGTTAGATATTTCTTTTGCTTCGAGACCAACCTAACTTACCAGAACTTCTCTGGATCTTTATTTTATTATCAATATTTAGCTGCATAATCAATTAGATCAATTAATAACACCTTTGCTTCCCTGGTGACTGCAATTTTGAATTAGGTTGTGTTAGATATTTCTTTTGCTTCGAGACCAACCTAACTTACTCAAACTTCTTTGGATCTTCATTTTGTTATCAATATTTAGTTGCATAATCAATTAGATCAATTAACAACACCTTTGCTTCCCTGGTGACTGCAATTTTGAATTAGGTTGTGTCAGATATTTCTTTTGCTTCGAGACCAACCTAACTTACCCAAATTTCTCTGGATCTTCATTTTGTTATTAATATTTAGCTGCATAATCAATTAGATCAATTAATAATACCTTTCCTTCCCAGGTGATTGCAATTTCGAATTAACTTTTGTCAGATTTCTAACGAATCCAGATTCGTGTTATAAGCAACTGTGCATCGATCGATTTGAATCAATTGAATTATCATCGAGAACAGGAACGAAGGCAACATGTTAGACGTGCATACTTAAAAGTACATGTGTACATAATTATACATACACATATGCACTTGTCATATTCGTGACATTCACTTCCGTGTACTTAACTTGATGTTTGAATAAGTATACATTATCAGGTTCTAATCGGTTTGCAAAGCAATTTTCCAATTCAATATTCATTCTTAGAAAGCGATTTAATTCCAAATAATCGTCCGTTGAGCAAATTTTGGATATTCCTTGTAACTATAATACCAAAATGTTCATCGATAGGTATCCGTCAAGTATAATTTCATAGAAAGAAGTTTATTGTTGGTGATACCATTAAGTTCAAGAAAGGGTCTTTGTTGTAGTAAAGTAGTTCGAGGAAAAAGGTTCACTGTTCAGGAAGAAGGAGAGTATTGATGGGTTACGGAGTATGTTTATGAAGGCCAATCTATTAATATCTTTGGTTGAAACATTAATCAAAGTTTCTATTCAGTCTTTGTTAAAATATTAACAGGAATTGTTTCTTTTAATTCAAAAATAGAAATTCATCAATTTGTTGTAGAAATGATATAATCCAATTTATTTAGGTACTATTGTTGAACTTTGATTTAATTAATCTTTTGTCCGTTAAAATTAATCTGGATTAAGATGTTTGATAAAATATACTTGTGTAATCACGATACACGTGACGATTAATTTTAGAATTAGCTTCGAGAAAAAAATCACGTTACCATTTCATTAATCGTTGCAATCTTGGTCAAATTAAAAATATAGTACGATCTCCTTTATCCTTAATAATAGTTTCTTATTTAAAAGGTTATTAAATTTTACAGTGAAAGAGATACAAATATTTAAACAAACTGTTAATCTTCTTAACACTAGATTTTCAGACATTTCTTGTACATCTGTTTGCAATATATAAATATACTAAGAAATAGGTATACAACACACAGAATTTGAAATTGTAGAGCTGAGAAGGAAACAGATTAGGGTATGTTCGAATTACTCCATTACTAAAAGTTAACAAAAATTACTAAGAATAATTGTAATAGTAATTGTTTTTGCAAATGTACACCTGGTGTTAATCATAGCATCATTTAAATAAATGACGTTTGATGTATGAAAAAGTAATTGTTCCATTATTCGAGTATTCTGTTATCTGAACACTTTTGTCTCCCTATTAGTTCATATACCAGAGGTTCTACTGTATTTCCTTTACAAAATACGTAGCTTACAATCGTACTAAAGAAAAACAAGTAATTAGCATCGTACAATGAAAAAATATTCGAAGATATAACCAGTTGAATTAGTTTTACATTAAATAAATTATAAAATAACTAATGGAGTAGTAATGTTTAATGATTAAAACTGGAATTACGATTGATTGCACCATTCACATTATCCATTCAAATATACATCCATTTACAACGCTTTAGTCAAACATCAGTCAAAATATTATCGATAACGACTGAAGCCGCAACGTTATTTGAAAGAAAGAATTATATCTTTCTTCGTTTTACCAATTGAATTTGTTTGGAAACAAAACGTGTTTTAACGGATAGTATACATTGACCTTAATGCGGTTAATACGTTACGTTTTGTATGAATTCGCGTTCCAGGAAATCGTGCTGCATGAGAATTTTCCTATAACACGAACAATCTAACGTAACACGTTTGGAATGATTATTGTCATGCCAACTTTTGCTTTCTATGATCGTGACAAAAAAAAAAATGATTATGAAACAGAAAACGTCGGTAACGATGAAAAAGACAGCGTAATGCTCGGTATAAAAGAAATGCGGGAAATTTTTGTATTTCATTACAGATAGATCTTTATTAACGCGAACAATAAATTCTAGGAACTGATCGTATTATTTAAATTCGCACTATTTGAATGCTTGAAGTACAATAATTAACGTAAATGTAGAATAAAAACGCTTGAATATACATTTTCGTATGCTTATTAAATTAAGATGACAAAAAACAATAATTTTAATTTTAATGTAGATTATATTCATCACTATCACTATGACATTTCTCTCGCACTAATCCAATTTTCGTTCACATTAACACTAGAACTACCAGATCAGTTAAAATGACGGATTCATGATTATTCATAGCAACCTTATAAATTCACTTCACCAAGCTTCCAAAATTTACTATGATTTTCTGTAGAAGGTATAAATAAAGATTTGTTTTCTGTGTATTCGATATTTTTTCATGTATTTTTAAATTTGATCACTTACATGCAAATAAGTATACTTTAATTGTCGATAGTTTTAGTGTTAAAAGCGACCTGGTGCCATTTTACAATTCGCATTAACCCTTTACGGACCGATTTATTGTTTGAAATACAAAAAAATTGATGGAACGAAAAATCAATAATTATAATTCTATATATGTAGATGAACAAAAATTGTCCAGTTTAAACAATTTTACATTACAGAAAAATTATACAATTAATATATATTACGCCACCTTATGAAAAAAAAACTAAAATTATTTGTTAAAATGCCAATAAATTAGCATATGGCCTGAAAGTTACACGAGCCCATAGAGGGTTAAATTGAACATTGTACTGCTTGAATTCAGATTAATCGAGGCTTACATATTTGTATTTGATGCGTTGTACGAGAAATCGTGTTATATGAAAACATAGTCGCAGTATCTTTAGTGCGTTGTAGGAACTCACGAGTCTACTGTAACTTTGATATTCTGTAGATGTGATACGAGATCGTTGATTGGAACGGTGTTCCGTTGAAACATCAGTGACTTACGACTCTAACGATGAAATCAGTAACTTTTCTGACGCAACGATAAAATTCTTCAACAACTAGTGCGAATGGGAAGATTATGATTCACGAGAATCACGAGCGGAGCCGAGGCTAGTTTATTATTCACGTGATATCCGAGCGAAAGAAAAATAAGATAATGTGAGTTTCACTTGAATAACTAGAAAAATACTAAGCAACAAAGAGTACAGTGTACGTAGAAGGAATATAACTAGTGAACAAAAATAAAAACACTGTCATTAACCCTTTTGCGCTCGAGAAGTGATTCTTAGTCACCAAATGATAGCTTCGAAAATTTTCAGACTTTAGTTAGTTTGTTTATTAGTTAGACTCAGAGGTTAAATAGTCATATATGCAAATTTTAGTATATCACTTAAGTGAACTAAATGACGTATTATATAGGCGAATCTTAATAAATATTATAAAATATTTGTTAAACATTAAATAGTCATATATGCAAATTTTAGTATATCACTTAAGTGAACTAAATGACGTATTATATAGGCGAATCTTAGTAAATATTATAAAATATTTGTTAAACATTAAATAGTCATATATGCAAATTTTAGTATATCACTTAAGTGAACTAAATGACGTATAATATAGGCGAATCTTAGTTAATATTTCGAATTTGAAAAGTTTTGAAGTTAGTATCATTAGACGACTGTCATCTCTCGAGTGCAAACGGTTAATTTGCTCGATCAAGCGAAAACGTAGGTAGACATGTGTCTAGTCGATAATGACAAGGCTGTAGTTAACTGCGCTACAGAAACTATACTAATTTGAACTGTAGTTACAGTTAACTATACTCGACAGTGCTACAGACATGTTGCGTCTGTAATTTACTATAGTTGAACAGCCACTGCCTAGCATTAATGCTAGCATACTAACACAATGGTGACGATAGTCAACTATAAAAAGTGATATACCCTATTTTTCGGACTACAAGACGCATCTCAAATTTGCAGGATAATTTAAAAAAAATATATATATTTTTTAATGTTAGTTTCGGTTCAAAAGTTTTATTCATTGTTAACATAATTCATACTAGCAATAATCAGTGGATCTTCAATCTCGGTATTTTAATGCTACCTTCGGACCATAAGACGCACCCAAAATCTGAGAGCATTTTTCTTCGTAAAAAACCGCGTCTTATAGTCCGAAAAATACGGTACTCTATGACATTGGTTCATTTTGTCTATAATTAACACTTTGTACTTGATAGGCGAGTCTTGGTAGTCAAGCAATATCACTTTCACAAATTTTCAAATGCAAATAGCATATTTGAAAGTTTCAGTATTATTTGTCTAAATTAAATAAACGTTAGTATAAATGAATTGTTTGGTACCATTTAATTTCAATACTCTGCAACCTGCAAGATCACCGCGTACATCTTAATTATGCAATGCCAAATTAACCAAAAGACACCATCATCTACTATTAATTTAATATAACCGACAGGTTAGGTTCTCGTGTTTACGAAATGTTGCTAAATGTTAATCACCAGTTCAAGATTTAATAGCAGTTGCGTCACGTTCGTTTTTTCTTTTTCTTCTTCTTTTTTTTTTTTTTGGTCAAAATAGCGGAAAAAAGAAGGGCATAGCACGAAGTACGTAACACGTTTCAAGGATTCGCGTTGTAAAAGGAGAAGCGCAAAAACCGAACTGCTGTCCATTAACATAATTACGCGAGGAGACACTTAACATAATGAAGAAACAACGAGACAGGCTAACACCTTGTGCTGTTACGCGTGTTGCAACGGAACACGAAGTGTAACCGATGATAAGGCGAGAGAAAAGTCGATGGACGCGTTTATATTTGTTCCGACGTAAAAACGACAAACTTTGTTCGCAGAATTTGTGTAATGATCGAAACCGATTTATTTTTCATTTTTTTACGTTTTATCAGTTTGTTACAAAATCATTTGCCCACCACACGCAATTTTTAAATAAACTTGTTTTACTGTTTCTTTTAAGTAAAAAATAGACGTGATTATTATATGCAAAAAAAGAACGCGCGTGAATACTTTAATTTTCATTAAAGAAATAGTTTACATTATGAGCTCGACTTATAAATAGATTTATTGTGCAAATTATATATTAGCATGTCGATGATGTTCACAATAACTTCAGTTGAACGTTTTATGATTATCTTCAAACGTTTTTCTTTTGTACAACTTTTGATAAAATTGCTGTTCCTTCGTTGAAGGAAAATTAAGTTTGTATAAAATATTCGTTGCTCTTATGCAATGACAAAGAAATTTTCTGTGTTAAAAATGTAAATGTAATGAACTCTCGCGTGTAGGTGTAATACCATGGGTGCAATTGTAAATACTTTTGTTTACAGCAAAATGAAACATTGAAAACAATTATATTTTTATATTTAGATAAATCGTTTAAGATGATACATTTTTGCACTAAAAATTATTTCTATCCTTTGCCGTTAAATGTTTATATACAGAATAATAATAAAGGTATATACATATCTATCTTTTTATAACAGATACAGAGAGTTTGCTAACTTGTAAGTTCAAATATTCAAAAAACGAGGAAATGTCGATTGTCGAGTATTGAGGATTGATTTTACTCCATCAAAGTGATTGTCAGCAGAAGAAAGTTCTTTTTTATTATATATACAATAGCGGACAAAAGTTTAAGACCAAAGGGTCAAAGAAAATAATAAATAAATAATAATTAATTAATAAGAAATAACAGTATAAATAAAACTTGGATTCTATGCTAATCAATGAATAGTGTCCTACCATAATGGCAATAAAAATGAATGAATAAACAATATTTACAAACCCCTAAAATTTACATTGTCCTGTCCTCTTAAACTTTTGTCTGCTACTGTATCTGCATACTTCACCACCTTTTATGTACGCAAAAAGTTTCGTGAAAATCGGAAATTTCGGAGTAGATGACATTTTTTTTTTCATCAAAAATATTCCGCTTAACAGGTTACAGTCTATTACAAGACTGAAAATTCCAATGGTCATGTTGCGTCACGCGATAATGCAGGTTATCTGGTGACGGTGAAATTAGCAAAACAGATGTTTGTTCGTGATAATGATTAAGCACGCTTATTTCTCGATCGTGTTTTCACTGGTCCATGAATCATTCAGTCGTTGTCGATGGACGGAAACGTTCCCTAGCGACTTTCGCGTGGAACGTTATCGAATCTCTGGCCTTATCAGTGAATAAACACACACCGAGACGCTGCGGAATATTTTAATTACCAGTTTGTTTTTAATTCATTTTTCTTCGATGTTTTCATTCGCATTTTTATCGATCCAGTCGCGTGGAGTGTTTTTTATTTTTATTAAGCTACTAGCTGTTGCTCGCGTTTTTTTTTTTTATAGTGCTTGCTTCAAAATCTGCGGATTCTCAAACAAACTTCCATCCCTTATTTTCCCCCCTTGGGGGTTGATTTTCCGAAAACGTTCAAACACGTATTTCTTTATTTCTAACCAAAAAGCTAATTACCAGTTTTCATAGTGTTTGCTTCAAAATCGGCGGATTTTCAACTCCCTCAGGGGTGGAATATCAAGAAATCCTTCCTTAGTGGGTGTCTACGTCATAAAAGGATCCCATTGTCCAAATTTCATGCTTCTAACTTCGGTAGTTTAGGCTGTGAGATGATGAATCAGTCAGTCAGTCAGGATATGTCTTTTTATAAGAATAGATAAAACCCTATATGGGGTTATTAGTGACACGCACAGCAATGTAGCACTAACCTTATGACTAAATACAGCTGTAAATATAATTGTTGTTTTGCTAGAAATTTGTATGTGTCTAACAGTAACGTAATGGCTGGTTTGTCTAAAAAATTCACTCATCGAAAAGAGAGAGAAAAATCCTTTTTTACATAATTTCTGGATCACTTCGTTTCTGCCGATCGTTTCAAGAAATCGCGTGTCCATCTGTGTAATTGAAGGAATAAAGCATTTGTGGTTGCTGTGTGGTGATTAAACCGGATATAAAGATTACATTCGATCTGCGATTGTGGTTCTATCAGTTTAATGTTACGTGGCCATAGTGTGCGGTATTGTTAAACTTTTGGTTGTTAAATTGGATTGCTGGTATTATTATATTCTTTTATTTCTCACCTTCCACTTTTTGAAAGGCTTCCGGTTACCTTTTACATTTAATTTTACATTTTACATTTTGAAAACTTTTGAACTTATAAACTTACTAACTTGTGAGCTTTGGATTGCTGGTATTATTATATTCTTTTATTTCTCACCTTCCATGTTTTGGAAGGCTTCCGGTTACCTTTTACATTTAATTTTACATTTTACATTTTGAAAACTTTTGAACTTATAAACTTACTAACTTATGAGCTTTGGATTGCTGGTATTATTATATTCTTTTATTTCTCACCTTCCACTTTTTGGATGGCTTCCGGTTACCTTTTACATTTAATTTTACATTTTACATTTTACATTTTGAAAACTTTTGAACTTATAAACTTACTAACTTATGAGCTTTGGATTGCTGGTATTATTATATTCTTTTATTTCTCACCTTCCACTTTTTGGAAGGCTTCCGGTTACCTTTTACATTTTACATTTTGAAAACTTTTGAACTTATAAACTTACTAACTTACGAGCTTTGGATTGCTGGTATGCTTGCGTTACTGGAGTTGTGGATGAGCCTTGAATCTGAACAATAAGACGATATGCATTGGGAGACACGAAATGCTATGCATATACATACATAATAATGTGTGTAATGTTGAATGAAAGGTTTAAGTTGTCTTAAGTAAGATTACGAACGGTGAACCTAGAATCACTTTTAAGAAAACGTGGTATAATAATAAAATTTCAACAGGATTGTATATTTTCACTCGCCTGCACAGGGAAGATCGAGGTCAAACTTATGCCATGTGTTGATGCAATTGAGTAGGTAAAAAGAAGTTCAATAAACTTATGACCGAAAATACTTTATTGGAAAATCTAAGACAATCAAATATTTGCGGTCAAAATTATTCTTATAACTCGCTCCATTTTATAAGAAATTTATATACGTGAATTTCTTAACCGTGGATAATTAAACATTCGTCTAATAGACTACCGACCTTTGCCAGTTTTACGAATTCGAGATCTGCCAAGATCGTTTAACATCTGCCAAGATTGCAAACGCTAATTTTTTTACCACTTTTCTATCGTTTAATTAAAATATTGTAATACTTCTCTTAACCTTCTATGGGCTCGTGTAACTTTCAGGTCATATTCTAATTTATTGACATTTTAACAAATAATTTGTTTTCTTTATGATATAATGTTCTATAATGTAAGATTGTTTAAACCGAACAATTTGTTTTCACCTGCATATATAGGATTATAATTTTTGATTTTCCGTTCCATCAAACTTTTTATATTTAAAACAAAAATTCGGTCAATAGAGGGTTAAGTTACGCTAATTTGTTTGAGATAAATGAGGGAAATATAAAAATATACATGCTTTTAATTCGTAGTCTAAGTCGAACGATTTAGTTACAGGGTAACACTAATTTAAGTATAGTTATCTAGAGTTAATAAATAGTTCTCTCAATATTGGGCTTCTAGGTCATTTAATGCCTCTTAATTTCTATTTAATGGAATTACATAAGGTAATTTATGAAAATACCTACAGCGGCTCCAAAAAGTATTCGTACACTATATGACAAATAAATTCGTTTAACCTTGCAATTCTGAGTCTGATAGAAGCGTTTAATAAAACTTTATGGGTATGTAGATCGTAATAGCATACGTATGAATTAATCTCTTCTTTTCATCTAAATGCCATTTTAAAGGGGTGAAACCGCCGTTGAAGTTTCTAAGCTTTCTCATATTTTTTAAAAATAATTTTGTAACGATACTTGAAGCAAAATCTTTCAAATAGAAAATATTTAACTTTTAATACTCTATCGCCCTCTCATTAAAAAAGAACCGAGAAAAGCTTGTATTCAAAGCATGAACAATCATTGAAACTTTGATGTTCGTTGTCAGCCCCCTTAAAAGATATTTTGCCGTCAAAAAAAATTGTTCCACGCAGAACACTCTATGTTCTGTACACACACAAAATTTCATTAAAATCAAAATTTCAGGATTAGGTGAATTTCCTTATGATATAGTGTACGAATACTTTTTGGAGCCACTGTAGATACAAAAGATCAGTTTTGGAAAGGCGTTCAAAATCCAATCACCATTATACGTAATATAGAAGGAACAATCGAAAGAGTTTGATAATCATCAATTCAATGAATGGAAGTCGGCATTGTTGTAGAAAAACGAAATTTTTAACATTTGATAAAACCGTTTGAACGCTTGTAGTTTTCTGCAGTTTGTGTGAATCTTTTTTTCTTATTCGACTTCATTAACACATGGTATTAACTTGGCACCGACACCCTGTATATACTCAGTAAAAATTCTTCGCCACTATCAGGCAACAGATAACAGTAATTAGATGATCAATTACATAGTCAATTATCATTTTGAATTCATTTAAATATCTGTCGTTAGTCATACTTTGTTTTAATGTCACTTTCCTCGTTTTACACAGTATTATACTTAATTATGCAGGTATCTCGTATACATATACAGGCATATTGCACGAGTTACACAATTAGTTGCAAGCTTTAATGCTAATGTTCACTATAAACGCAACTGTGCGTGCTGTTACATTCTCCAATTGCTGCTACATTTATCTACTTCTCGAAAACAGTCTTGTATGCTATTTGTTTTTATAATGTAATTAGTATCGTACGGATAATAATGCGAAAGTTATAATATTTTGTATATCTAACTGATACATGCAAATCGAGCATTGACCATTGATTTCTATCATCTTAACACTAGAACTACCGACAATCAAAGCGTACTTATTTGCACGGAAGAGATCACATTGGAAATTACATAAAAAAATACGGAATACATAAGAAATAAATCTTTATTTATACCTTCTACGGAAAATCATAGGAAATTTTGGAAGCTTTACCACAGTGAATTTATAAGGTTGCTATAAGTAATCATCAACCAGTCATTTTGACTGCTGTGGTAGTTCTAGTGTTAACCTATCTCTTCTTTGTCTATTATGTGAATTATTTTTACCCAGAAGTAGATCTTAATTAATTAAGATCAACAGTTTGTATAACACAGTTTAAATGAAAGCTTATCCTAAAATTTTTAACTTTTATACACATTTAAGACTGGATTGCCGGATGTGTTGGGTATATCCCTATTTTGCCTGAAACGAGTCAATTTGACTCAAACATGAAAATTGAAGTTTTTAAAGAAAATAAATCTTTATTTTAAAGAAAGTTTATGCAAAACAATTTTTACATATATATTCTGTTTTTAAAATACATTTTCCACAGATTTTTTTATTACATTTAGCCCAAACGCCCGTATTTCTATTCCTTTCGCACAATACTTGAACTTGACAAAATCATAAGTGAGTCAAACTGACTTACTCCGGCAATCTAGTGTTAAAGCTGAGTATGATTTGCTAAGCTGCTCGTGTAGAGTCTACAAAAATTGTTCAATGTTCTTCCACACCAGGTACAGTAGTGGCCATAAGTTTAATATAAGGAGATATTATAAAACAGAGTGCCATGATTTATAAATATCATGTGTACATACATTCATATCGTTAACACTTTACCGATCGAGAGTCTATTATTTGGCTTTTTGCATGCTTCCTTTGCAAATTTACGTTTAATTATAACGTTTCTTTATATAAAACTAACACGTTTCAGAGCGATATCATATGTATACTGTAAAGAAATATTAAACTATTAATTACGCGAAGAAAATATCGTTTAATAATAAAATAATTAGCGAAGCATCCACGTCATAGTCATAATGAGCCGGTCGGGAGTGCTTATGTTGAACCACTAACGGTCGGTAAAGTGTTAATAAAGTAATATAGTACTAATTAATTAGTACAAAATCCGAAATTTGTTTACTGTACTAATTTTCACATATGAATTACCTTATTTTTGTTGACCCTTTGGTCTTAAACTTTTGTCCGCTACTATATATATATTTTCATTTATAAGAAAAGAACTTGGATTTTAGTGACCGCAAAGATTGGCTGAATAAGGGACAAGGAGTGGCTGAGTTATGCAATTATTGTCGATGCGCAGTCATTTATAAAAGATAAAAATAAGTTGGCATCCAACAGCTATATCCGCTACTTTTTTCTCACAATCCTTACCATAATGCTGTATTTTTTATCATATCATATTATTTATTGTTGGATTACGCTATTCTCTACATAATATACTTACATTGCTATGACGAAAATATTACTAATCACTATCGCGAATCTAACACAGAGAAAGTCGACTTAGTTTCACCTAGTTTCATCTAAAATCGTTTAATCTCATCGTGAGAAACGTCTACGATACATTCTATTCAGGTTGAAAAAAGTATGAAAAAAGAAACGAAGTTTACACGTGAAACGAGCGAGATCAGCGAACGACGACGTGACTGATTCGATAAATAACGAGGCACAGTCATCGGTGTTACATTTGCGGGAAACTGAAATATTCTTACACGTGGATCGTGTGCTGTGTTGCGTAACGGTCACAAAGTAACGAAAAGAACAACTCGATGTCTTCTCGATTCTCAAGCTCGAAGAAAAGCAACGCGTGGGCACCAAATTCGACGTTCACCCTTGAATACACATTTATTTGAAAAATTTTTTTGCACATAGAGCACATTTAATTTTTTGGGTATGTAAAAGCAGTATATTTTATACAAGAATTATTTATTATATGTACTACATAATATTGAAATAACTTTAGGCAGTTAGTATTACAAAATACGCAAAACAAATAAATTCAAGTTATAATAAATAGCAAATTATTAATAATTTTGAGTACATTTAATTTTTCGCGTATGTAAAAGCAGTAGATTTTATTGCAAGAATTAATTTATTTCACATTATTCGTTATATGTACTCCTACATAATATTGAAATAACTTTAGGCAGTTAGTATTACAAAATACGTAAAACAAATAAATTCAAGTTATAATAAATAGCAAATTATTAATAATTTTGAGCACATTTAATTTTTCGGATATGTAAAAGCAGTAGATTTTATTGCAAGAATTAATTTATTTCACATTATTCATTATACATATGTGCTCCTACATAATATTGAAATAACTTTAGGTAGTTAGAATTACAAAATACGTAAAACAAATAAATTCAAGTTATAATAAATAGCAAATTATTAATAATTTTGAAACACATGATATTTTTCAAAACAGATTAGTAAATGTAGCGGTACTTTGCATTTTTTGCACTGCCAGGTAATGTCTTTCCTAATTTGGTGTTTAACACTAGTATTATCAAACCAGTCAAAATGATCAATTGATGATTGCTTATAGCAACCTTATAAATTCACTGTGGTAAAGCTTCCAAAATTTACTATGATTTTCTGTAGAAGGTATAAATAAAGATTAGTTTTCTATGTGTTCGATATTTTTTCATGTAATTTTCGATTTGATTTCTTCCATGCAAATAAGTACACTTTCATTGTTGGTAGTTCTAGTGTTAAACAAACACGGCACCTTTTCTGAGAGTGTTTTTTTGATTTAGTTGATGGAATGTATTCAGGAAAGTGCGTCCAATTTTTCGCCTGCAAACAAAGCGGTGTATATCTTTTATAATTTGGTAATGTGATTTTCTCCAATAATTCTTCAGCAATATTTAAACGAAAGGAAACAATGCCTGTTTTGATTGACTCCAGGTTCTTCAGAAAACCGTTGTACACCAACTACATTGTTTTTTCTTCCCAAATTCATTCATTTAATTCTTCACGAGAAGATTCACTATCACTGCTTGATAAGTATCATGAACGTCTTTTACGTCTTGGTATTATTTCACTATCGTTATCGCCTTCTAGTTGGCTATATTCTTCATCATTTTCATTTCGAAATTCACCGTTATCGCTTAAAGGATCACGAAAAATTCTTCATCAGATTATTCAAGATTTCTACTTTCATTAACACTATTCCTACCACGACCGGTCAAATGACCGTTTTTAAAATTTCAATTAGAATTTAATATACATAACGTAATTGAATCGCCTTTAAACATCAGACTTTTCCTCAAATATACGTATCACACATTTTTCAATATTCAATTATTTTTTCATTGTTTATTTTCTGAGAAAATAAATTTTCAGTCTGTCTTACGTGGGAATGTCGCGATAGAAATAGGTATACGTGAAGTGTCGGTAGGAATAGTGTTAAAACTGTCGTTATCACTTTGATAAAATATATTCTCTATTTCTGCCATTATGAGGCTGTGTATCCCGAACAAGATCCACCAAAATACTGAAATTATTTGTTCTGTTGCAAATTACTCTCAAATTACTCTCAAACAAACAAGGACGAACATGTTAAATATTGTCTCAGTTTTAACGACGTATCAGAACGTCATGTGCGTCTTTGGCCAAACAAATGCATGATGTTCTGATACGTCAAATGTGCTCAAAGGGTTAAATTTATCCGGACTGTCCGTGTGTCTTCTTACATAATTTAACGCCGATGATCCTCGATAGCGTGTACGCGCAGCCGGACTGCAATAATTATAACATGGTGGCCATGGGCCCGATAGCGTCGTGCTACGTGCTACACACGTGCCATTGTGTGATAATGCACGGCTTCTGTCAATCTTCGTAATCGGATACAGAGTTCTTGTTTTAAATGCGTTTTAAAGTACCGCTTAACGTGAAGTTTCGATAAATTCTGTAAGAAATTAATGCGTTTCAGACACTTATTTGTTGATCAAGGTCATTGCATATCACTAAACTACCTTTGAGTATTTAAAAATGGGTAAGATGTGTAAAAAGAAAAAAGTTGCACGAGAGACGATTATTGGTAAAAATATTTCATAGTGAAATTAGAGAAAAGATACGTAATTGTAATATTTTTGGATAAATTATTAGCATATCTCACGCGTATTTGTTGTTCAAGGTCATTGCATATCACTAAACTACCTTCGAGTATTTAAAAATGGGTGAGATGTGTAAAAAAGAAAGTTGCACGAGAGTAGATTATTGGTAAAGATATTTTATAGTAAAATTAGAGAAAAGATACGTAATCGTAACATTGTTGGATAAATTATTGGCATATCTCAAACTTATTTGTTGTTCAAGGTCATTGCATATCACTGAACTACCTTCGAATGTTTAGAAATAGGTAAGATGTGTAAAGAAAAAAGTTGCATGAGAGAAAATGATTGATAAAGACGTTTCATAGTAAAATTAGAGAGAAGGTACGTAATTGCAATATCTTTGAATAAATTACTGGCATATCTCACGCGTTCTACAACGTTATGATACAATTAGCGATGCACTATGCGCAATTTGAGAAGGAATTTATATCAGTTAGCGATGAAAACATTATAGAGAAACAACATGATAGGTACCATAAGTATGATAATAGTAAAAAGCCATTAAAATGAAAATTAGTTGTACTAATAATAACTTGATCTTTGCATTAAAGTAGATACATATTGTGCGTATATCTTTCTTAGTTCTAACCTGACATTATTATCTGTATTAAGGAATTAAATTTATAAATATGACCGTTTGTTTCATTCGAATGCTTTAGTTGATTTCAACGCCATAAGACATTCATGACTATGATTATAATCATATTAATCTTTTATAACGCTATATAACTTTAAAATTATATACAGTTAAACCTCTTTGTCCGTAGTTGGCTGTAGTTCGAAAAATTAGTAAAATTTCGGTCAGACCAGTTCGAATTTATACACATTGACATTAGATTACCGTTACGTGTGTGTAAATATTCATGTATGCATTCGCACGTAGATAACATGTAAATTTTATCTTATCACATAAACTTTACATTATTATGGCATCATTTTCATTGTACACATTGTTTTATTGATTTATTACATTAAAAATTGTGTTTCAATTTATTTTTAGTCACTACCATGTACAAGGTTATATTATACATACATATACACACATTGTGCATACATGAATATTTACAGTAATATTTAACACGTATACGTCCCACGCTAAAATTTCCTCCCACACCAGAAAAAAGCCTTTAAAAAAAGGCATATTTTTAACAATATTTTGTCAAATAAAATAAAAATGATCGCTTTTTCTGGTTTAAATTTATAAAGAGATATGCCTTTCTTTTAAATTTATGGTTTTAAATTACTGAAATATTGTGTATTATACCACAAAAAATATGCTTGTGTCAACCATAAAAAAAATGCGGGGCGTATACGCCCCACGCTGGCCTGAACGGAGTCTTCAAAAAAATGTCCGGCAGGGAACGCGTTAATGGTTCCTATTATCTGCGGTTTCAACTATCCTATAATTTACAATTATTATAAACTATAATTCAATGAAAATCTTTGGAACGGAAGTAGACATATACTATTTTTTCCAGTATTAGTTATTATGTACTAATGTGTTCTGCCGTTAAATTTTTCTTACATAAATATTTCTATCTTTTACATTTCTATAAAAAAAAAAGTATTTTCCTCATATCAATGACTCTTTAAGTGGTTCCTTCAAACAAACATTTCGCATTCATGCCTCCTAATCTGTAACCAAACATCTTATCCAGCGAACGTCCCGTCCACCTTTTTATCATACACCGGAACAGACTCAAATATCAACTTCCAGCCTTAGTGAACGCCTATTCGTTCGTATTGCAGGCGCTGAAGAGCAAGAAGAAGGTCAGGATGCTAAGCAGCTTGGCAAACTACTTACTCGGAGGTAATATCTCCGGCACGCAAGATTCACGGGAAGGGTCCAATAACGAAACCCCGGACTCCGTTCCTGTAATGGCGAGGCTCAGTCAGGTGGAGGTTGAGGGTGACGACTGGATCCTCATTGACCGTGCTGGTACGTCTACCTGAGAGAAATGACCTCTTCAAAGGGGCCTTGCTTTTGAGAAATTCGAAAAAGTCCAAGACGATCATTCCTTTCTTCGTTCGCAGTCTGATTGTTTGACACGGTGCGGCGAAGGAACTGGTTTTCTGTCCCATTGGGGTGTAAAATGAGTAGTTTCTCGGGCCCGTAAAATGATGGATAACGCGATTAACTTTAAGGTGGAAAATAACGATACAAATTTCAATTGTTCATATTTTTTAAACAATATGTACGGTGTGCATAATGAATTTAATATTTTTTAAAAATTAAAACGTTGTTCACTTCGAGCAGCGACTTAGACATTCGAATATTTAAAGTTGGTACAGGTACAGTGCAAGAAATGCTTAATGTTTAAAGACAAAAAAGAACTGAATATATTTCTGTTACACGAGCGTGGTTGAACGTTACTGTTTAATGTAGTTTTACAAAATTCCACGCTGAAAGGATGTTATGAAATTATATAAAAGTTGTTAGGAGTGGGGTGTTTGTTTCCTTTTTTGGGCTGGGAGATATTGCCGACTTCAGGTATATTTTGTTTCATGGGTCAAATGTAAAATGTAGAGGATAGTCTTAATTGCGTAAACTACTTGAAACTATTAGCTAAGCCAGGCCGAATAAAAAATAAATATAATAATAATATAATAATAAATATAATGATACTATAATAACAAATATAATAATAAATATAATAATAATATAATAACAAATATAATAATAATGTAATAATAAATATAATAATACTATAATAACAAATATAATAATAATATAATAATAAAGGCACATAAAAAAAATGGGAAAAATCCGAAACTGACATCGCAATAAGTTTTTTTGCTTGGAAGGGTACTATTTAGGCTTAATGATGATGTCTACAAATATACCCTTGAATTACTGCTGGAAATTTTATGAATATGAAATATAAAATTTTTTGAAAATGAATGTTGTTACAACTTAACACAATATATCGTTTGATTTCTATTTTTGATGTAGTCTCGGTTGGTATTAACGACGCTACTGACATCGACAGTGAGACAAATGAAATTCACGAGCAATCTCGACCTTTGCCAAGTATTTATCTTACCAAGATGTTTGAGAAGAACGTTTACGAACATTTCCCTCGTGAATGCAATTTCTGTTACTCATTCAAGCTTCTCGTTTAATATTGCTAAACGTTGCCAAAAATTTCGAATGATACTGTTGGTATTTATAGTATGCCTACAGCACTTTCCAAATCTCACCAATGCTTGAATTTCCTCATTCTTAATATCTAATTAAAACTAGAATTTACCTAACAATTTTCGCATAATACTGCTTTTTGGTAGCCAGAAATACAACTATAATATAAATCATCAAGAATCCAAAAGCTGATCTAAATCTGATCCAACCTTTTTTGTTTCTTTTACTTAACCTGAACCCAACCTTTCCTTACATATTTTTTCTACATATATTTATCGCATAAAACCTGATTTTTAAATAGAATACTGTTAATAAAGATTTCTATCTAAAATTGTATTTTTGTAATAAAACAATTCTTATCATAATCAATCAATATAATCTTTAGAGTCCTTCCATGATATAAAAATCTTAATTCTGATACAATTAATTTAGTACAAAAAGGTATAACGTGCATTTAAAAGTTTGTTACATGTATACATGTTTCTCAACGTACTTTGTTTTTGGAAAATACGGAAATATTTTTGGTATTAAAAGTATCAAATTTGGAGATAATGGGTATAAACAATTAAAGTTATAAGTCAAGTAATAGATACTCTTATATTTTAGAGAAAACTATTTTATTTAAAGAGAAAGGTGTGTAGTTTATACGTGTGTACACTACCACTCATAAGTATCCGAACGATTTCACAAATTAGGAAAAATACAGATTTGTTGATGATAACAGTTATTTATTCTTTGTATTTGTCTTACATTATTATTCTATTTTATAATTATAATAATAACATTTTAAACAATAATTGACGCTTAGTGTCAGTCTAATCACTTTTCGACATAATAAAAATAATGACAAAATACTAACGCTAGGGACGACTATAGTCAAAGCACAAATTTATAGTAATTTGTTCTTTATTGTTGATCCTTTGTTATGTAGATGTCGGAAATATGTAAGATTAGAATCTCAGCAAAAGGCAGATATATTGAGGACATTAAATGCTAATTATTATCCCAGGTACTATCGTATTCATTATAAGTTCAATTTTAAAATGCAATTACAACACAAAACAAGTACAACTTATACATATGTATCAATTGATACCAATAAATCTACGTTTTTTCTAAACTTGTGATGTCGTTTGAATACTTATGAACCGTACTGTATGCATATAAATGTGGAAAGTTAAGTGATATAATTAATTCGTTATTTAATACTTGAGCAATCACTTTTTGTTTTCAGAATTGCTTCCTGTATCTTTTTATACTGCTTGTTAATTGTATACAATATTGTTTCGAATATTTGCGTGTTTTTCCACAATTTAACAAGATTTGTATCAGCACCATTGCAATCTGTTAATGATCTTTGTAATACACTATCTAGATATATGATAGGGTTAAAATTCGGGAATTGATAATGGTATGGTACAATAAGTTTTTAAATTTGAAGCTGCACAGACAATTCATAGAATTATATTGAAATGTGTATAATTTTACTAAAATATCTTAAAGCAATAGTTATATGAAAATAGCCTAGAAAATTTGATGCATTCCAATACTTTATTTTGACTAAACGTGTTTAGACCTTAGCGGTTGAACACATGGCTGTTTCCTTGGACAGCTCGATTGTGGCCATTTTCCTATCTATGACGGCAAAGGCAGGTTACTACCTGTTGCGAGCCCAAAAATTCTGACCCCACACCCTTTACCCTTCCACCCCCGCTTCTTACAATCCAAACTTCCTTCTCTATTCCCTAAACGATTTCCCGTTCTTTTCTCCGATTTCCCAACAGAACACAACAGTCACCACTACAAGAACAAGAACGCCTTCGATACCTTTCCACTGCATCACTTACATGCTACGAAAATCATAAACCGTTGTTCAGCCATACCTTTCAGAGTAATTTCGATTAAGTCGAGTAACTCAACCTCGAGAACGCTTTACCGACACAACCATAATCCAACTCGATGTGTCTCGGGCGTAACAAAACAAGCTGTGAAAATATAAACAGGGTAGATGGTTCAAAAGAAACTGAAAATAATACCATCAAAGCTGCACAATATTTTCTGAAACACTTTATACGTATATTTATTTTGAACTTGAAAAAGCGTCCGTTACAAGATACAATGAAACGTTTTACTTGAAACTGTGTATAATAAATAAAATATACAATGCTAATATGTTAATAAATAACAGGTATAATTAACCCTTTCGCTTCGGCAGTCCAGTCTGCCGAAGTGGCGTCACTGAACGGAAGCACACGGCAGAAATGTGCACAGAGTGCGTGGTTTTTGTGTATACGTTTTTCGAAGTCTTAAATAACAATTTTGCTTAACCCTTTGACTAACCCTGCTGAAGACTCTGAGCCGAAACGCTTCGCGTCAACGGCGTGCAGCCGGCGCTAACTATCGCTGGGGATTGAATGCTTTTTCACGCAATCTGAATCTGTTCGGCGGTGTATTCAATTGTAATATTGTACAGAATCAAATTACTGTTACTTTATCCACTCCAAAATTAATATTTTTCAATTTTTTAAATACTTTTTATCTTCAATATATATTATTTATTCGTCAAGGGTAAAGTTTTAAAACGCCATAATTTGATAATTATAATGTATTGTAAAATATATAAAATGAAATGTACAAAACGAACTCCAAACCATACATAACTTTTGTCAAACGGCAGATGAACAGATGAAACGAATTTAAGATATAGGGAAAACTGACGAAATAAACGAGATTTTTCTTGTTGATAAGCAACAAGGTATGTTGTTTCTGAGTGTTACACGGATATGATAAAATAATTTTTTGACAAATTCAGTAAGACAGCAGTAAATGATCAAAGCCGTCGCCGAGCGCACATGTGCGCCCATAGTCTACATCGACGGCTTGTGCTGGGCGCAAATGTGCGCCCATAGGCCACAGCGACAGTTTTCGCTGGGCGCATATATGCGCCCGTTGCAGTCAAAGGGTTAATAAAATGATCATTGCTCTAATATAACAAGCTTAGTTAACAGTTTTAATATGAAAAGATTTATGCAAAATTATATCAGTTATTCTAATAACATTAGACCAATTACAGTTTATATATTTTTAGGTATTTATATATTTACAAGATGCCGGATATATCCGGCGTTCGTACTCACATCCCCGTGGATGCCGGATATATCCGGCGCTCGAAGCGAAAGGGTTAAACACAGTAAAGACGCTAAAATTTTGCGAAAAAGGGGGTTAAGGATCGATTGTCAGATTTCAAAATGGAAAGTGTGATAAACGATGGAATGCTAAAGATAGATGTGCTTTTAAATCCGCAGTTGAGGGCGCAACGGCGCTGGAGGAGTCGTGGTATGTAACACCACCCGCATGTTTCACACGGGCGGGTCCCGTGAACGTAGAAACATCACCATTGGAGGACCTACTGATTGAACACCCCAGTATGTCCGTTTACCGAGCCACAGCCTCTCCTGTCGCCCCCGATACCCCACCGCCTACGCCTGATGCGCCGGAAGAGCGAGACGTTGAGGAGGAGGTTCTACCTGACGTCATTTCCAGTGCGCCAGCCTCGGCAGCGGCAACGTCGTCGGAACCTAGTCCTAGGAGAAGCGATCAAGAGCAAGAAATAATTCATAGACCGGCTATCCACGACGGTAGACCTGCCGTTGGTCGTGCACGCACCGAGAAGAGAATAGTCCAACTTCGATCAGCGCAAAAGGTGATTGAAACTTCCTTTCGACCGTGATTTCAGGAAATTAATGCTTTTAACAAATATAAGTGCATTATGAAGATTATAATCGAGAAGTAAGAGAAGTATGAGCTAACGATCGCTGCTTGAAGCTAATGCAATTTAAGTTAGATAACGTTATGGAGATTAACTCTAGAATTAACCCTTCCGACTCGTCTGCGTTTGATTTTTAAATTATATGTTTAGTTTCCCATTACAAAAAAATTTGCGTTCACTAGGCATGTTAAGATACGTAATGGTAAGGCGAAGTCGAACTGCTATTAAACTGATGATTGTGTTCATGATTATGGGAAAAATTGTAGAAAGTAGATGTAAAACTGATAAGACACAAGTTTGTACCGGATAAGATTCTTTTTGTATTTTTGTATTTACAAATAAAATAAGAAATATAAATACATAGGACAGAAGTATTATAGCATAACGAGGATATAGTATTTATTTAAAATATGTCTCATAAGTTGCCGTAAACTCAACGGTTCATAAATTAGAATTACGAAAGATCCTTTGAAAATGTGCACGTGTATTAAGATGGATCGCTTAAGGAAATTAAAATCGAGTTTGCGAGAGATTAAGAATATGGCAATAATGTTATGTAAAGAAATGGTATTTTGATTACACGTATAATTGAATATTTATTAATTGCTGATATGTTTAGTTTCCCATTACAAAAAATTTAAGAAATAGACCCTGAAGTTGATCATTTTACGAGGATTATTCGTTGATAAAACTAAAATTTCAGTGTTATTGGCGGCAGTTATCAGTCTAATCACTTAACCAAAGTACACATTGACGAAGTATACTAAAGTTAACAAGCTGGCTACATTCACTCATCAATTTTACGCATATAAACTTCTTCGTAACACAGATACAAGCTTATTAGTCGACCTAAGCATGAGAAGATACTAATCTCTTAAATAGCAGTGCGTAGCCGAGTAACTTGGATTCACTATGAAAAAAATTATGTGCAGGTTCTTGAAAAGAGGTCCACCCAGGCGCTAAAGAAAGGCCGTCTGGAAAGGAGTAACAAGCTGAGGGAAGTATTCAGTGTAAAGGGGAAGCGACCACGCCGCCAAGACCGCTTGCGTATTCAGAACAGTGGGGCAAACAACAACCGGAAATGCTAGTCATTCGATCTCAGGCCAAGGTGTACTCAAATACCTTCTTCCTAAACGCGATAAAGACGACGCAACACGCATATATACAAAAATCTACGTGAAAAAACTGCTGACAAAGCTGACAAGATATAGAACAAACGATGAAAAGATGCTAAAGAAAGTTTAAAACCCCTGTCGCGTTCTTGCTCGTTGGCACAGACATGAACACGCGTAAAAGCAACAAACACGCAATTATTAATTTAATAAACGAGATAGAGTCACACGGAGAAAAATAGGCAAAATGGAAGAAACGACTGCACTCGTCGAGCTTTCATCGTCAACGGCACTTACGTTTTTATTAATTGTGCCACTTCTTCGAAAGCGATCCGATTTTCTCTCCGTTTCGATGCTCTGGTTTGTAACCAAGGGGAAACGCAAAAAAAACAATGTCTTTAGAACTCGGTAAGAAGCGTTGTCTGAAAAGAAGAGCGGGTTAAAAGGAAGAAAGTATGAGAAACGTAGTCAATTGGTCTACGGTGAGAGTCTCGGTTAGGGTATCTCATATAATGGCGCGTGTATGGTACTCGGTTGGATTGTGTGTACATTTTTTTTTTTTTGCCTCTATTTAGTATAGGTAAATGTGTTTTTATTCGTACGTTTAACGATAGTTTTATTTAAGGCGTCCACTCCGTTTCCTGATCCGTGTAGCAAACAGGAGCGTAATTTTTAGCGTAATAACCCACAACTTGATAATCATTTCCCCCCCCCTAATTTTGCGGACGAGCTGCCATTTTGCTTATGGTCAGGTCTATGCTTAGTTTGCGCAATAGTTAATTGATGCTAACTAAATGAAAAAGGCCAGAAACTCACTTCGGGACCACGCCTTTTACGTTCGTGTTACGATTTATTCGCGCTGGATTTTCGCGACGTAGAGAGACCATAACATACGACGACGTATTGACGAAAAATAACCGTAAGCGTGTACAGATTATGTACGACCTAGACAGGTGTTCAGTAATTCGAAAGAAAAAAAATGATAGTCACGGAATGTCTGTCGATAGACGTTGTATAGTCTTCATGCGGTGTCTTCTTTTCTTAAGGTTGAAGTGTCATAGCATACTCTATACTCTGTGAGCAATAAAATGCTTTCAATCAGAGACTGTTCGTGTAACGCCTATCGATAGACGTTTAAAAATAAACGTATTTATTTAGCGGCACACGTGGTATAATAGTATCAACTGAATATCGGTTAAACTGTTAAAAGTAACGTTTAGGTAGGATGAAAAACACGCGTGTTATGTGAAGTCGTGGCGGATTAACCAGCGAGGAAAAGCAAAAGCAGCGAAAGAAAGCCTTGTTTACTAATCCTAGTCTCATTGACGAAAGGACTACGGAAATCGTTTTGCGTCTGGAAATGGTTCGTCGATCCCCATAGGGTACACAGAATAGGGTTGTAACAAGATTCCAGAAAAAGAATCAGTTTCTATGTATAACTGATGCGCGTTGTAGCGCGTCAAACGTTTTAAAGTATTCGCTTTTCGAAAACGAATGAGAGAATTCGAGGAAACAAACGTAGCTGTAAGCTCTACCCTGGCCGAATCCAGGGCTACCATTCGCAAACTCGACTGGTTGACCACGACACACCGCGATTTTGTTGCAAGATCGCGATTTATGCGACACTTGAGCCTCACTTATCGAGGATACTTGTACGCGAACGACCGTTAACGATCATCGTTTGAAACTGAAAGTAGATCGATGTCTTCGGAGTTTCAACAGGAACAAAGAACATATAAATGTAATCGTAATCTGAGGTGATTTAAACGAGTCCGTTTTTATAGCGTTATACAAATGAAGCCAGCGTTCCCGTACAAGTGTTCCCGTGGGCAAAATGATGAAGGAGCTCGAGAAGGGACCGGTGTTTACGGAAATTCGATGTTTTATAAATTCAAACTTGCATCTTTGTGGATGCACATCAAAACGTGTTCAAGGGACAACTGAAAATTGTGCAATACCAACCCATCGACACGTGTTAATCCCTTTCTGATGATTTCTTCTATGAAGAAAACGACGACGCCCACGTTCGACTCGGCTGCAGTATCTTTGTAGAGAAAAAGAAATTTAGAAACAATAGATCAGGACAGCCATTTGACGGAGTATTTCTTCGAGAGCTGCTTCACCAGGGTCCCTGAAGCTGGATATCGTCCAAAACTAGTAGCAATAGATGCGTCCGATCAAATTATTGGACGACAATTGACAGACAGCTGTGATTCAAACTGAATTCAACATTGGATGATCCTCTTTTCCGCAAGGAGAATAGCTAATTGTATTTCAAACAGGAAACTTTCCTTCTATGTGGTCCTAGATTCGCGAATTTTTCTATTAAAAAGAAAGGAAGAAAAAGCAGGTAAACAAATCTCGCTGGAACCTTTGTTATTCTGGATTCTTCCCCACGATTCTCGTCCTAGGGTGCTAACGGTGCCACCCATTTAGCTTTGATAGTACTTAATCGATCCTGTAATAACCTGGAATAACCTAGGTTCCCATTGTACTCCCATGTTATTCAACTGACTTTCTGGTATCGAGGAAGAAGTAGTAGACAAATGGACCGCACAGGAAGTTACTCATTGAATTAATCTGATTTTAAATGACATTCTGTAAATAGATGTAAAAGGAAAACGAGTGTCGTGAATGACAGAAGAACTACGTTTCCATCGGACAGCGTTGCTGAGCTGCACAAATTATAATAAAGATGTGAGACTGAGGGGTGTTCCTTGCTCTCGTAACGCGCGCGGTTAATTCATGTGTACACGTGTTATATAACGTCTACCTTTCTTTCGCAAGGAGCAGTGTTCGTCCTGAACTTATTATTGCTGTATAATAATTATACTAGAGAAAAAGGAAAAATGACTAAAAGTAATGAGAATAGCGAAGCTGATAATGTACCGTTCTCGTGACGCGTGAATCGAGTCAACACACATGTGATCCAGATCTTTTGTTCGTATTGTTCGAATCTTTCGTTGTAAAATGATTGACTTGTATTATTTGAATGTATGCTCGTACACCTTGACCGTATAACGATAATTAATAAAATATTTTATGTCACTAACTATGCGATGGAACCAGGATTGATCTTTTGACAGCGACCTTCAGGAGAAACAGATTGTTTCCTATTTTTCCATGAAATCAAAGAGAATAAATTTGTCAAAAGTGAATTAAAATAAAGAGATCGAAAATTGACCGATGATAAGTTGCGATCGATGAAACACAGGATTTTTATACGCATCGGTAATTTATTATATTTCGTTGTTCAACCAGACAAAATTTTTCATTTCATGAGAAATAGTTACAATATTTACAATAAAATTCTGATACCCAGTTTTTCATCTATTTCCTCACATTTCATAAACGCTCTCAGAATTTCATCGCAACGCTTGCTATACCTCATAAAGTATAATCCCATGCCGCAAAAAAGCATATATCATTCTCCTTAGATTACCTTAAAGGAACAATTTGTTTCACAGTACTCTACTACTTACATACTACTTCGTTTCCTTTGACTTAGAAATTTGTTCAGAGAAACTGAACAAAGTTTCCCACGTCGAAATAGATATACCGCTATAACATATTTTCTGGAATTTTTCCCTAAAACTTCCCTAGTTTTGTCAAGATTAAAAAATAATCCACATTGGTGAAAACCAACGATCGTTCACCTTTAATTGGTTAAATAACCCCCGAGTTCTTCGTCGGATGGCTTGAACTCGGCGATGTAACCGCAACTATGAACAGAATGAGGAGTTCTGTCTTTCGGGCTTAAAATCGAGCGTAAATTGCTGTCGCAATTCAAATTTAAGGACATCTCCCTCTTCAGCTCTGTGCAACGGCCGACCTCGCAATCCATATCGATTTCTCTGCTCCTTCGATTTTTAGTGAACAGTAACTCCAGGCTGTGAATAACGCTGACCAGCTCCTCTTCCAATTGAGGATCGCAGGAAAATGAGACCATACCTGGTTCGCAACCGGGAGCACCTGTTGAATTAATAAGTAATCACGTGTTAATGGTTCATGCTTCGAATCAACAATTAATGGAACGTTAACACTAGGTTTACGGGTTTCAGACTTCATGAGCAAAATTTGCAAAAATAATTATTATCATTCCTAGCAATTTTTGCTGTTTTATTGAGGGAGCGATACAAATATATCCAAATCTATTCCTCCCTCAGTTCTGCAATTTCAAATTCTTCTTGATGTATATTTATTCCTTAATATATAAATATTAGAAGTAAATATACAAAAAATGTCCGTAAATCTAATGTTAAACATACCCAAAACTATTTCCCTCTCAGTTCTACAATTTCAAATTCTTTTTGATGTATACCTATTGCTTGATACGTGAATATTAGAAGTACAGTGGCTCCAAAAAGTATTCGTACACTATGTTACAAATAAATTCGTTTAACCCTGAAATTCAGAGTCTGATAGAAGTATTTGATAAAACTTTGTGGGTATGTAGATCGTAATAGTATACGTATGAATTAATCTCTTCTTTTCATCTAAATGCCATTTTAAAGGGGTGAAAACAGCGTTGAAGTTTCTGAGTTTTCTCTTATTTTTTAAAGATAACTTTGTAATAGTACTTGATGAAGCAAAACCTTTCAAATAGAAAATGTTTAATTTTTAATACTCTATCGCCCTATTATAAAAAAAGAACACAGAAAAGCTTGTATTCAAAGCGTGAAAAATCGCTGGAACTTTGAGATTCGTTATCAGCCCCCTTAAAAGATATTTTGCCGCCAAAAAAATTGCTCCACGCAGGACACACCATGCTCTGTACACGCATAAAATTTCATTGAAATCAGAATTTCAGAGGTAGATGAATTTCCTTGTAATACAGTGTACGAATACTTTTTGGAGTCCTTGTATATTTATTCCTTAATATATAAATATTAGAAGTAAATATACAAAAGATATCCGTAAATCTAGTGTTAAACATACCCAAAACTATTTCCCTCTCAGTTCTACAATTTCAAATTCTTTTTGATGTATACCTATTCCTTGATACATGAATATTAGAAGTAGATAGAAATGTCCGTAAATCTAGTGTTAAAGATGCTCTTAGACTTCCTCTCCTTTTATTTTTTTCAACTAAACTGAAGTGGGTTTATCGGAGTTTCCAAGTACAGTAGAACTTCCCTTATTCGACCTCCCATGATTTGAATAATATACCCAGTTATTCAGTTATCCGAACAGAGTATCATCTAACGATAGTTGTTTACTTCAAGAAGTTACAAAAGTTTGCAGTGAAGAAGAGGTAGGACAGGCAAATATTTAAACAAACGGTTAATCTCGTCGATATTAATTTTATTTATTTAAGATTAATATAAGAAGAAAAGATAATCGTTCTATTATTCGTAAGTACTTTCATCAAAACTCTTTTGTTTCCTTATTATGGTTCATACATGAGAGTCTCTGCTGTAAAAGATTTGTAAGTATTTCATAGCGTAAAATAGAATAATTTTTGTTATCCAATAATCATTTATAGTTACAACAGATTACACATAGTTTATACTAAGTGTAGATTAAGTAGATAGTGTATGTTTAAAGGTCTATTGGATTTTGGATTTAGATGGGACCACTGATAGATGTATTTAACAGTAGGTTTATATTTATTTGATTAATTATTAGATTTATTAGTTTACTTTAAAGTAGATTAGTAGCCACGCGGACGGCATGATAAATTCACGAGACATTTAAATAAAAAGAATAAAAAGTTTCAATTTTACAAAAACCATGTGACATTTTCTAGGATTGTGTCGAAATTCACGTTTATGCTTAATAAAAATTTTACGAGGGCAAGTAACCTTGAGTGTCCTGTAGCGTCTCCCAACGAATCAACGCCTCTTGCAGAGGTTTGTAAAGCTGTCGCCTGTTAGGACAACACCAATTGGCCACTTTTGCATCCAATTGTATTCTGTCCTCGGTGTCTAGCTGGCTCCAGCTTAGGAACAGCTGCTTCAGTCGCGGCACTGTCATAGAACCCTATCATAAATACGCATCTATGACCAGTTTATAGTTATCAGTCATCGATGTAGAAAATTAATGTGAATAATAATCGATATCAAGAAATTCGAAGTCTATTTCGAAACATAGAAATGTCCCGAGATCATCGAGTTTCAATTTTTGTCGTAAAATGTATTACGGTCTCCTTCGAACGTCACTTTATATTAATCATTCGAAAATTTGATGATTTATAATTATCGATTTAGGAAAATTATCAAAAATTTGTATCCGAAACAAAAATATTTTATCGCAGACGATTTTCGAATGTAAAATTCAGCAAACAATTCGCCAGGCATTGAACTTAAAAATAAAAAAAATGCTTATATCTTTGACGAACGGAGTGCTACATTTTAGAGCTATAAAAATTGTTTCGTTTCTAGGAAAAAAAAAGAAGAGAAAACGGAATCGATTTTCACACTGAACAGACCTTCGGGTATCAGAACGAATATCGTGTCGCATATTTGCTCGAAAACAGACTCTTCCATCGATTCATAGGCGTCGTTCTCGTGGCTAACGGTGATCGTGGATTTAGATTGCATCGCGCATTTTCAGCCCCCAGGGAATTCCTGTCATTTCGTCCACGAAGCGCGAGTAGAACGGAAAAAACAAAACGTTGCCGGGTTCGCGGATAACTTCTCGGAAAACGAGTCACAGCCGTTATCTTCAGGGCTTTAAAAATCATTTATTTGATCGCTCGATTATAACTATCGATTGTCAAATCGTTCGCTGATTTTGTTTTTCGTAAAGCTTCTTAAGATTAACCTTTTATTTCTACATATACATGTTTATCGACGAATTCTTACCGTTTATATAATATATCTTTTCAATTTTTACTTTTTGGAGAAGCAATTTTTATTGAGAAATAAGAGCTTTAAGTTGCATGGAAAATATTGTACAGAGGAAACCTGCAAAATCTGGGGTAAGATTGTAATTAAATAATTTTTAATAGTTTGTATTGGGTGAGTGCAAAAATTTTGATGAATTTTCAATAAATGATTTAGTCATCATTTTTTTCTGAAACTAATCAATAACCTGTTGAAGTATATTGTATGTACTAAGTTTGACAGCACAGTACAATAAGTTATTATTTAAAAAAGGAATATACCAGTTGGTTTGAGCGAATCATTTTATTTTAAACTTTTAATTAAAATTGTAAAAGAAGAGAAAATGTTCTATATTGACGTTTGAATATGTTTTACTAATATCTCTTAACGTTATTAATCACTTAACACCTAAATATATATTAACGAAATGACTGGTCAGCAACAGTTTTTCGTCCGTTATAAATTACAACACTTATTTTTGTGATTTATCATACCTTACTATTAAATTTCCAAAAAACAAATACCCTCTATTTATTAAGTCTCATCTATGCTACAAATCACTTTCTTAAAATTTAAATTTCACATTAAAAAAAATTTTAAGCAATCGGTACTGGGGAACCTCCCTTTACATCCAACGTTTCGATAAAAAGTGCTTAATTGTTCAAGAAATAAATAAAAAGAACTATTGTATATATTTCAATAAAATTCTATCTAGCAATAATATCTGCCAAAAACTTCTATAAAAGCAAAAAAATTGTGTACAATCAAAATTTTTGTTAATGGGATTGCAAATAGAACAACAACTTTCAAGGTTTTAGTGTTACATGAATGAACATTGATAAATCGATCAGATTTCGGCTTGAGGAAGTTCGGATATAATCTGAAATGAGAAATTTACGTATCACTTTAATTAATTGAAAAAAAGCAAAATGGATAAATAATCTGCACGCGTTAACTTGACTAATCAATTAAAAATCAAAATGCTTCTGGCTTAATCAGTCACTGAAGATAAAAGATGGATTTAGTACAATAATGTGCATCGTAAATGGACGTGAAGGTTATTATGTGACCTACATATACTTATTAATGACTAGGTTGAATCCTTAGAAAATGATGCTGTTTATATGATGAGTCTGTTAGGATATCTGTTATGAACCACCAATCCAGTGATAATGTAATTAATTTAAAAAAAATACTTTTAACGTATAAAACTGTAATATCGTATAGCATATAACGTAAATAAGTAATTGGAAAATCCAGGGAAAGCAATACAAAATATGTATCGAGTTTTGGCTAATTATAAGGGTATTATATTTAATCACAATAATGGTAGACCGTAGATCTCCATAAAGATAAAAAATTAGCTTCACGAATTGAATCGGATCATTGTAATGCATCCTCCATATCATATTTACTGGACATTGTTTCGTAAAATTTCTATTCATTTTGTACATCACAAGACAATTTATAGAGAAAAGAATATCAATCTTTCGAAAGCTTGAAAAACCGGTTCTTTTTATTTTTTATACCAAAATTAAATACTTTTTGTAACTGTTACATCAATTGTTATCAAAATGATGGCGAAAGTTTATTGTTGGTTAACTAAATTATGTTTAACGCATTCAACGCTAGCCAAATTAAAAGTGTCGTGTTCTAGGTGCCAAGATTTTATTTTAAAGAAAACACAGAATTTAGCAAAATCTAATGATATCAAATTAAAAATATAGTATTGAAATGGCATTTATTGTAATTTGAAAATGACAAAAAGCACTACGAGATATCTCGTAGCTGGTGTCGCTAAATAAAATTCCTAACTAAAATGGCCATTTGTAATCAATCTAAATTATAGCGCACGAGATATCTCGTAGTTGGCAGTAAATGGGTTAATATGATAACGAAATCTAGCAAAATTGTTATACTCATCCAATAATCATACAACACGGAAAAGCTTTTACAGCCCAGACTCGAACCATGTGGTTTATGTCCATTCTAAATTTTACTTCGTTCGATTACGTTATAATGATAACATTTATCACGAAATAACAAAAACTTTACCACACAAATTACAAAATTTTCAAATATATCTACTGACGAATAAATAATTTTGTCTATACTTTCTAACCTCAAACATAAAAGTTGTTTGACGAAAAAAAGAACTGGTTTGATTCAATTCTGAGAAAGCTTGTAAAGTTCAAAAGTTTCAAAATGGAGGTGGAGGAGGAGTACATAAATTTCGAGCTGCAGGAAATTCTCGAAGAATTTTCGAGAATTCGAGATGTACGCCATATTTATCATCATTTTCGTAATTTTATATTTCAATTTGAAGTGCACGAGAAAAAGATTGTTTTTAATTTTCACAAAATCGACAGGCGTACATAGCGTTCAAGTCTTATTATGAATTGCAAGAAGAAACAATGAAAACAGAACAATTGTGTTCCAAACGGATAAGAGAAAATGTAGAGAAGCTCTCAACAACCTATATACTCCTTGAAAGAAGATACAAATCGAACGTTGATAAATTACAAACTGAAAATCAGGAGCTTCATAAGACAATTGAGAAATTGAAAGAACAGTGCGATCATCTGCGTCTTATCAACGTCGATAATACTAGAAGTGACGAACAAAGTAATTACTTCATTATTTTATATACTTTTGATCGATTAAAATTTATATATCCTTCAAAAATATGTTATTCGTTGTTGGTTGTTATTATATCTCATAAGGCAAGTGTCGATTAATAATTCATTGTTACGAAGTGTTATCTCGAAGTTATCTATCTTTTATCAGTTTAAAAGTAGTTACGTAGGTTCTCAATTTATTACGATGCGTGTCGATCAATCAAATCGTGAGATCTGCTCAAACTTTAGCATTTATAATCCATACTTCATTAACCCTTTGAGGCATACGATTTTAAAAAGAAAACAGAATTTGCACAGAATTTTTTCAAATGTAAAACAATGTAAAAGAACATTCATTTCAATGATTAAAATATTAAACTATTTGACTGAGTAACTTCAACTTTTTGAGGTAAAATATATCCCACCATGCATAAAGAACTAAGCAGAAGGTGGGACCTTAACCCTAACCCCAAACAGTTAATTCACATCTTCGATCGTCTTAAACACGACTTTATGTTTATAATAATCTGCACCGTTTATTTTATAACCACTTACTATAACGGTTACTATATCATTTTTTGATTAAGCGTATAGACTGCAAGATGAAATAGAAGTATTGAAAGCACAGCTAGTGATGCAAGAAGAGAAACATAATGAAGATGTTGCTTTGTTAAAACAGAAACATTTAGATGAAATACAGAGGCACAAAGTATTACTGCAGAACGCAAAGCAGAAACCAGTCTCCGTAATTAAACATTTTATAACTAATGAATTTATGAAATTAACACTTGGCCAACCGAATGAGGAGATCTCCCATTTTTTCCTCAACAAAGCGCTGCCATTGATTCTATTTACTTTTGTTATTAGTTGGTCTTGAACTGGAGTTGAATTGATTAAAAATTGTACTTTGGAAAAGCAGAAAAACACCTTAAACAATGCTGTTTCAAAACTGAGTAATAATAAACGCAAATAAAATCTAGGCTGTGTTGAGAAAAATGTAGGTGATCTCCCTACTCGGTCGGCTAAGTGTCAAGAAACCAATAACTTAGAAACGATTTCTCTGTATTCTTCTTTTTCGTTAGAGTACTCCTAAAAAGAGAGGGCGTCAAAAAAAATTGAATGAAAAAAACACCTCATGCTTCAGGTAGTATCTTTTATTCAGTTTCCAGCTGTAGTTAGTTAATTTGAAAAATGATGCGTTCCTGTAGATGTTAATTTACACTTTCTTTTTAAATTTAAATAATATCATAATATAATATAAATTATTAATATTAAATATAGGTGGCCACAGTTGGATGTAGAAAGAATCAACGATCCTTTTATAGAGATCAATGAGAAAATCGGAAATGAGAATAGTGGAACAAAGAAAAGGAAATTGTTTCACGAGGACACTGAAGCTACAGTCGATATTATTTAAAATACATACGATTTATTTAGGCCGGCATACAAGATCAAATGAATTCAGAGTCATTAAATACGTATTGAGTAGCATAAAATATAATAAATTACTCTATAATAAAATTAGTTTCTGATTTTCGTATACTTGATTAAGTAAAGCTAAAAGTAATTTTTGGTTCAATTCTAAGACTCTTAAATAATATACATTATGCGTATAACTTACGATATTTCGAAGTATTAGGACGAATTGAAGTGCTTAATACTTTCTTATTTATTACAAGTTATTAAAACGATTATTTGCTTATTTTTCGATTCAATGAATTCCAACTGTTCGTATAATCGATTTTTAGATGTCCGTATGTGTTCAGATCGAGATGCGGGGGCGGAACAATTCGTACCATATATTTTTCATCCTCCATCGATTGACAGTCCTGTCGAGAACGACAGTCAGGGATATCTGCAAAAGTAAAATGTTCATAAATATTTAATCTCAACGGATTGTTAAGAAATATTGAAACTACTTTTAATTACAGAAAATAAGTGATCGAATATATAATGTTTACGTTAAAATACATCTTTTCAATCATTAAACGTTATAGTATTTCACATTTCCTACCAAGTTCTATAGAATCCATTGGCGGGACGCTCGAATCAACGCTGATAAACCTTAAAAAAATGGTCACAAATTAAATCAAATGAAAAATCACCAGAAACTTATCCAAAAAATACCTGTGAAGATCTCTCATAGATAGTGACTTGCTGTGTTGTCTGAATCGCCTATGGTCTTCCATGAATTCGCCGTGTCTCGCGTCTGAAACAACCCCGAAAATTCATTTATAGAAAACTCATCGATCTCAAACGTTGCACAACTAGAAAATCACCGAATACAATTACTTTTAGAAAGAGAAAGTTTCGACTACCGTCCAATTCTCTAACGAGACCCCAGTTCCAATTTCCCGATAAAAATAACTTCCTTGAGTTTTCAAAGCATCTACCTTCCGGTTATTTATCAGGAAGAAGATCGATTTCCGCGAAGGAATTCCAATTAGTTACAGTAGCGAACGAAAATTTAAGACTGAATGGTCAACGAAAATAAATTAATTAATTTATGAAAAATGGCACCATAAACAAAATTCGTATTCTATGTTACTCAATAAATTTGTTTTTTTTTTTTTTTTTTAATTTATTCCCCAGTGATTTTCAATTTGTTTCAAAGGAACATTAGATAAATTATTTTATCGGTTTGGTCTGTGAAGATGGATTGTATCTGAGTTTAACACTTTACCGACCGCTCGTGAATCAATTTATTCCTGACCAGTTCACTCACTTCGCAGGGGATACATCATTAATGAATCGAACACAATGATTTCCTTTAAATAATTAATAGTTTAACATCCCTTTACAGTATATACAGAGTGTTCGGACAGCCCTGGGCTTAAATTGAAAGAGTAACTCCCTGAGACATTCTAAGACGAAAATCAAGAGTAACGATTTTGCGTTTGAGGCTTTGTTTACGAGTTATAACTAGTTAAAGATATCGTTTAATCCGGACCGTTCGACTCTTGAGAGCGGGTAACCGAGGCAACTCGGTCGGTAACGTCGCTGAGTCCACAGTGATGCTCAAGCGTCAAACGGTCCGGATTAAACGATATCTTCAACTAGTTATAACTCGTAAACAAAGCCTGAAACGCAAAATCGTTACTCTTGATTTTCGTCTTAGAATGTCTCAGGGAGTTACTCTTTCAATTTAAGCCCAGGGCTGTCCGAACACCCTGTATATATATATATATATACGATTTTGCTCAAAATAGTAATCTTCGTGTAAGGGAACATTACAAAACTTACAAACTGAAGCATATAAAAAGCCGATTAATAGGCTTCCGGTCGGTAAAGTGTTAAGAAGGCTACACTCACTGTTGTCACGACGTTAAGTCGTTTGGGTGTGTTACGCAATAAATAGTGTTCTACCATGATAATAATAAAAATGAATATATAGAAGTTGGAAAATAAATACGTTCTAACGTATAAACAAAAATTAATCTCTTAGAAGAAATATATATGTCAGGTCGAGCTATGAAGAGGTTCTGGGAACGAGTGAAGTGTTTACACCACGCTGTGTATAAGAATTAGAGGACCCGAACGAACTGTATCTTTTAGCCTTTTCTTTTCATTCGAGTTTTGCCTTTCGCTGTGTAAAAATCTATTACAAAAAGATATACCTTCCTTTAGAAATAAATTAGTTTAATCTTATAAATAAAATTATCGTTACTTCTTCCTTTTTACCCATAATTTCCAATGATAGACAATATGTACAAACCATAAAATTATATTTTACACTGTCCTGTCGTCTTATACTTTTGTCCGTTACTGTACGTATTTTATCTATGAAGGGTCGTTTTCTCGGAGACGTCGCGTATTAACTCGTTCTTAATCAGTCTCACGTCTCGTTTGTTTGATTCGTAATGTCCGATCAAGTAACCAGCAACTAGTTTCGTGAGGGCTTTCACGTGTAATAAACTCAACGTTAATCTGAAGATAGTAAAACACTATGATAACAATAAAAATGAATATATGGACAATCTTTACAAACCATAAAATTATATTTTACATTGTCCTGTCGTCTTAAACTTTTGTCCGTTACTGTACGTATTTTATCTATGAAGGGTCGTTTTCTCGGAGACGTCGCGTATTAACTCGTTCTTAATCAGTCTCACGTCTCGTTTGTTTGATTCGTAATGTCCGATCAAGTAACCAGCAACTAGTTTCGTGAGGGCTTTCACGTGTAATAAACTCAACGTTAATCTGAAGATAGTAAAACACTATGATAACAATAAAAATGAATATATGGACAATCTTTACAAACCATAAAATTATATTTTACATTGTCCTGTCGTCTTAAACTTTTGTCCGTTACTGTACGTATTTTATCTACGAAGGGTCGTTTTCTCGGAGAAGTGACACGTTCCGTGCCGTGTGGGGCGTATTTAAAAAAAATTTAAATTATGGTTTTGTACTATTGAAAAATTGTAAAGCGTATGTAGATCAAAAACGTTATTCAATCGTAAAAGTGTAGGTCATATACGCCCCACGCAGCCTGGACGGAAAATCTTCAAAAAACGGTCCGGCACGAAACGTGTTAAATCGTTCGTAATCAGTCTCATGTCTTGTTTGTTTGATGCTCGATCAGGTAATTCAAGTAACCAGCGACTAGTTACGTGAAGGTCTTCCCGTGTAATAAGCTCAACGTTAATCTGACGATAGTAAAACGGGTGGATCGACGCCCACCGCCGCGACGCCTTCGTAAGTTTTTTTCATGTTTCTAGGCTGGTTGGGTCATGGGATTCAGAACGAGGACGTGGAAATCATTGCGATGACACATGCAATTTTATGTAGACGGTTTCTGATACAGCTCACGGAGTTCATCACTTCTTTCCCCTATATGAATCAACTGTACGAATGAAATTCGTGAAGAAAAGATTTCCAATTCCAACCATCTTCTTATTCGCCAATGATAATGATCATTGCATTTTGAAAATTACTTGGAAACATTAAGATCCTGTAAAAATATCTTTAGTGAGATGATACGTGCTGGCGATTATGAAAGTGGTTTAAGTCAAACATTTAGTATAGGTTGTTTTGTTAATTAAATGGCATGGGAATGAGCGAAATCACAAAAGATGGAAATATAAATTTTAGAAAAAATTTTGAGTTAGACCATTTTTATACTCGTGTGCTTAAATCTATATTTTTCACGAATATATATAACAAAGAAAGGCATTGTATAAATATCAGAATGTAGATATTTGGTTTCGTCGTGAACGAATGCTTTGGGTTAAGAAAAGGTGGACTTACTTATTAAATTTAAATTTATGACATTTAACACTAGAACTACCACAGCAGTCAAAATGACTGGTTGATGATTACTTATAGCAACCTTATAAATTCACTGTGGTAAAGCTTCCAAAATTTCCTATGATTTTCCGTAGAAGGTATAAATAAAGATTTATTTCTTATGTATTCCGTATTTTTTCATGTAATTTCCAATGTGATCTCTTCCGTGCAAATAAGTACTGATTGTCGGTAGTTCTAGTGTTAAAGGAAAAAAAAATTAACGAAGAAGATTATAAACAAGCACGCTAGGAATCCAAGAAAGAAAAGAAAGTACATTTTGTAATCATTTTTACTTTACTCCTGTCAAAATCATTTTTGATCAATTTTTTATGCACGACAGTCGTCTTTTCGGAGGCCTCCATTTCACGGTTCAAATGATCACAAATGAAGCTGTCGTTAAATTAAGAATCTATTCACGGACAGGTGAAAGCAGGGACTCGAAGTCATGCGAAGATGCCTGAGACACTGGCGCTGCATGTGACAATTCATAACGACATGAACTTTCTAGGACACGATAGAAATCGTGGTTGAAGTTATTGCAACACCTGACGAATCGCGATAACTTTCATATCGACCATACCATTTCCCGTTGAATCGTTCCAGTTATTTAATTATCTCTATCGTTCTCGCGATGTCAGGGAAAATATTATCTCGATCGATGAACAACACTATGTCGAACACAGTAAGTGTACAAGAACACTTTTAAACGACCGGTGATTAAGACCGAGAACGATAATTAAAAACCAATTATTATAGAAGTCGTTAATTAGTTCTCGATTACGATCATGTACGACTGTTGCTTCAATGCATTTTTGTACAGTTTTGTACGTATAACAATTATGATCAGAGTTATTTAATGCTTTTATTGCGAAACTTGTGTCAGAGATATTGAGAAAATGTAAGCGCTATTAATTAAAAATGTGAGTAGAGAATTTCCTTTTCCTCTCGACACGATTGTGAGTAAAAAGTGAAAAGATAAAGACCTGAAGTATCATTAACCCTTTGCCTTAAAACAACGCGTGGGAAACGTGATCCAACTTCTGTGCCTAAAATGAGAACCTTATATCAGACACCTGATGACTTTTTTCTGGCCAAAAGCGAAAAGCTCGTGTCGGACACGTTCTACGGAACAACAGCGGGAAGTTTTCAGCAGGGAAATTTTTAATTTCCTGTCATTAGTTCAAAATGTTAGTAATAAATCAATACCCATTTAAATAAAATTTTTGACTAATATATTATACATTATTTGCTTATAGGTTATTCACGCAATAAATTCTATAGAGCAAATATTTGAACGACTGAAAATTTTTACTTTTCCTGTTATATAACTGTAAAAATATATGAAATAAAAAAATTAATACATTTCCTTAACCATAGATTCATAAACATGCATGGGAGATCCACTATTCATAAACATTCGTCTTTCAAACGAACATATTATGTTAATAATTTTTTATTTTTTTTTTATTTTTTTTTAAATTAAGGGCTTAACGTCGCATCGACAGCGCGGTCATTAGCGACATAAACCGTTAGTTGTTGGTGCTAAATGTATTCATAAAGTTGTCTATTGCTTTGGATGAAACTGAGAGTATTTTTGGCATTTTTTGTGTTGCTGAAGATTTCTTTTACTGAGTTAGGAACCTTTGCCTGGATTCGTGAGGTCTCGTATTTCTTACAGAAAAATAAAATATGTTCGATGGTTAAGGGATGTTGACACTTGTCGCAGTAAGGTGGGGGTGTTTTTTTCAGAAGGTGTTCTTGTGTAATCCTAGAGTGTCCGATCTGGATCCTATTTAGTACGACTTGGTCTCTTATTATTGTTTTATACAGGGTGTTCGGACAGCCCTGGGCTTAAATTGAAAGAGTAACTCCCTGAGACATTCTAAGACGAAAATCAAGAGTAACGATTTTGCGTTTGAGGCTTTGTTTACGAGTTATAACTAGTTAAAGATATCGTTTAATCCGGACCGTTCGACGCTTGAGAGCGGGTAACCGAGGCAACTCGGTCGGTAACGTCGCTGAGTCCACAGTGATGCTCAAGCGTTGAACGGTCCGGATTAAACGATATCTTTAACTAGTTATAACTCGTAAACAAAGCCTCAAACGCAAAATCGTTACTCTTGATTTTCGTCTTAGAATGTCTCAGGGAGTTATTCTTTCAATTTAAGCCCAGAGCTGTCCGAACACCCTGTA